>JANHFX010015399.1:0-31465 GCA_027560015.1 Chloroceryle amazona | reverse complement strand
GTTGCGGCACCATTCACAACCTCTCTCTGTGCTCAGTCATCCAGTCAGTTTTTAACCCAGCGAAGGGTGTACCTGTCCAAGGCATGGTCTGCTAGCTTTTCCAGGAGAATGCTGTGGGAGACTTTGTCAAGGGCTTTGCTAAAGTCTAGATAGACCACATCAGCAGCCTTCCCCTCATCTACCAGACGAGTCACCCAGTCATAGAATGAAATCAAATCGGTTAGACTGGACCTTCCTTTCCTAAACCCATGCTGGCCTGGCCTGAGCCTGAGCCACTGGTTGTCTTGTACGTGCTTGCATGTACGTGTCTTGTATGTGACTGCAACACCCAAAATGAGTCTGGATAAGAGTTTTAGCTGTATGGATGAGAAAAAAAAGGCCTGAGCTTGTGACACAATGAAATGGAATTATCAAGACATAGATATGTTCTGGAAATGAGGACCTTTTGAGACACGGTATGTAGAGCATGTCACTCTCTCTTCAGCTAAGTGGAAGGCCCAGTGGTTTAGTTGTTCACAGTGATCAAAAAGAAGAGGTTGTAGGGCACACTGAGGACCTAGATGTAATTGTTGCAGCCATGCAAATCATGGACTGAATGACAAAAAAGGGAGGGTTAGAGAAGATGACACTGTAGAGGAAGGAGGAAGAGTAACAGAGATGTAAGAGCCTCAGCTGGAAGGCAGATTCTGGTGTTCTGTTCATAGCAAGTGGCATTTCAGCCTCCTGTCCCTTGAGTACTATTTACCATACACGAAGTATGGTACCGCTCATCAGACAGCACTTTTATATGTACAGAAGTGGTAGAATCTGCTATTTAATGCTCTGAAAGACAGATCATGAAACATTTAATATACTAAAGATCTGTCTTTAATACTTCTTTTTGTTGTTGTTATCTACTTCTTTCTGGGAGTACCTATATGCCCTGAAAATTACTTCCTGTCATAGGTCTGGACTTGTTAGATATCTTGTGCTCTAGCTCCACAGATTTCTATCTCACTAGTGAGACAGCTCAGAATTAACAGATTATCCTATATAACGCTCTGGATCTGCTTCAGAAAGTGCCACTCTACTTAAAATCCAGTACTGAAAAACATCTGATTTTAACCAATCATATCTTTACTGATGGACTGCACTCTGTCAAGAAATTTTAAAAACCAACATGTATTAATCATGCCATATGTGATGAGATTTCAGGTTACCTTTATCTGAGCACATTTGGAATCTCTAGTTTCAGCCAGAGCTCTACCTGTTGTACCCTTTTTCTCTCTACCTACCCAGAGATGTTTCCTCTCCTCAGAGTGATTTTAAATATCTCTGGTTTGCATTTGCATATTAATGCAGATGGATTATGCATGTAAAGCTATGATTTTGGCACTCAAACATGTGTCAAAACAAAATATTTTTAAGCCAGATGCTCATATACATGCATATTTTTTCTGACTCGAACAGGAAAAATATTCCTTAAACATGCCTCCTAATGTCATTAATATACACTAATATATACACTGGTGTTCTTAATATACACTTGTTCCTAAAAAAAATTTTTTCTGCCTCATTTATATAAAAGGGCTTTTATTGATTAAAGTCAGATTTATTCAAATGTTTTAGGGATTTGGGGACTATATTCTTTCATTTTTTTTTAGGTATTCCCTTAGAGAAATTCTTCCCTCCTTCTTCCCACTCCCACCCCCCCTTTTTTTTTTTTTTCTTTGCATGTGATAAATCAAGTTACTTTTTCACTCTGGACTCCATTATGGGATCACAGTGGCTATACAAACCACACAGAGTTAAGCAAACAAAGGAATTTTTTCATTTTCTCTTTCATTCAATAAAGTTCCATTTTCTGTCACCCTGCAACCTTTTGACCTGCGTCCTAATGGTACTGGTCACTCAAGGGCAAAAGTTCAGCTGTAGGTTAAGTCTGTATGTGTTAGCACCGGGCAGGGAGACGGTCAGTTCTTGCTTCCTGTCGTCTTCCCCCAAACCCTTCCATCTCTCCAAACAGCCAGCCTCACCCCTGCTGTGATCTCCCCCCACTCTATCCCTCCCTCTGTGAGAAGGTAAGAAGGGCTTGTAGTAAGCTTTCCCCCAGCCTTTTGTTTTTCTTGCGTCTGTCAGCAAAAAGCACCAGCTTAGTTACTTGCTCTAGGGGTGGAAAAAGCAGAAGAGAAATAGCTAGCAGGGATACTTCAGACTAAAGTAATTCCTAACTTCTTACTGACAGTCATTTTGGTCTCTGTTACATTTTCCTTTAAACAGCATCTATTAAGTTGCCTGCATTTCTGAGAAAGAGACTATGGACTCCTTCTTTGCTCTGAGGAGTACTTACACAAATTGTCTCAGGTATTAGCTCCTCTCATGAGTGGTGAACTCCCTGTTTATGCAGTTTTCAGGATGAAGTTTCAAGGTGCTCTGAATGCAAATGATACTTCAGGTGCACCCACTTCTCCCAACACCCTCCAGAAGAATTTTCCAGGTGATCTGGGAATGACCTACTGATACATTTCCAGGCTCCTAGCATCATGCATGTTCCTGCAGATTCATACTGCTAGACATATTATCCTCCTGCAGTTCAGCTGCTCTAGTATGACACAGTGCCCTTTCTTTCATAAAAACATGGCACTGTTCAATCCAATAGTTCCGCCCAGCCAGCTTCTCCCAGCCTCCCCTTAGTTGCCAAACCCTTAGCTCTTCAGGCAGCCCATCCTCCATCACACACAGCAGGCCACCAGCTATCCAGTGAAGTCATCCATAGTGATACACCTGTTTGAATAGGTGAATTACCTAAGAGATGCGGTGTAGGAGGAGTTTGTACCACCGTTGAAGGAGTTTCCTCCCTCCCCAACCAAGGGCACTGGTGAATGTGTTGCTGAGTCCATTTCTGTCTCTCAAGAACAGCAGCAGCAGGACAGACTATGCAGAAAGGAGATGGCAAATGTTCCATTCAAGAGAGACAGATTAGGCCTTGGATATGCTTGGCTTTGAATAAAATCTCAGCCTTTCCTTAAAGAAATCTTTGTTTCAAGGGTTTGACAGGCTGCTGTAGCATGAGCTCTTAGCTTAAAGGAGCAAATTATGTTTACCTAGTAATGGTCTATTTTTGAACTTGCCATGGCAAAAGGGGCAATCTTGCCCTGGAAAAGGTCTGGTAGCAGTGTAGGTGATGCTGTCACCCACCGTCTCTCCTGTGGATTACCATACTTCATTTCCAGAACATCTAGCAGGTCCTGACAACAGCAGAGAGGGCCCAGGTTGTGGAGGAGTGTTTTTGGAAGATGGGAAATTGGGCAGCTCACAATTTTGCCCTTAGAGTCAGTAGTTCCATCACAATCACAGGTTGTTAGGGTTATTCATGTTTTCCAATGGAGTAAAAACAGAAGTGTGAGAAGTGTGGAGCAACAGTTCAAAATCATGGACTGGACTATAAACTTCACTGGGAATGCCATACCCCCCCCCACCTTGTTCAGCTGTTCCATCTCTGACATGGTCATACTTTACTTCTTTTAAATGTACAGGAGTCAGCTACCCAAGCTAAACATTGGCAGATTTTCTAGGCTCCCACAGCCTCAAGGTTGGAGACCTGAATTAGGAAACTATGTCTGCAAAGATCAAACCACCTGGGTAAACAGAGATAAAGATGGTGAACACCTGTGTCTGGAGGTAGATGACCAACAGGTGGCCGATGAGAAGGGAATCTTCAGGAGAGAAATGCAGAACACTCCAAAGTGATTTCTTTGCAGATTTATTCTTACTGTTCCCTAATTTTATCTTTTTCATCACAGAATTACCTCAGAGGAATGAAAAGTAAACTAGTAAACCCAAAATTTGTCAACTGGGCTTCTGCAGGAATGTGTTGGTGCTACAGAAGACTTTGTTACTAAGGTCAAGCTAAATCATTGTCCATGGTAAGTTCTTTGTCTATTCTTTAACTTGCTAGAAGAAGGGTCTCCAAGTCCATTTAATCTGAGAGGACCAAAAGAGACTCCAGATGGCCCCATAAATGGGGGAGCCAGGCTACTTCTGCTGCAAGATTGGACCTAATCTGAGCTAGTCCCAGAATGAGGTGGTTGGTATCAAACCACTTTGGAGCTGAAATTTCTGCATGCTGCAAATTAGACTTGGAGGGGAAATGGGCCTATAGGTAAATGTTTTCATCCTGATTTTAAGGCTCCCAACAAAAATGGCTATTATGACTATGCTTAGGAGAGTGAGGTCTACTTATAAATATAGTCTGAACTTTAAGCACGGGTCCCCTAGTTCCCTTAGAACCCTGCATGTGCAGAAGCTAAACCCAAGCATGAGTGCTTGCTTCATAGGATAAACCAAGCCAGGGCTCTCACTTAGTGCACAGAGAAGAATGTTCAGAAGTTTTAAAACTTTTCTCTCCAGAAAAGAGGAGATTCATACTGCTTTGTTTTATCCTATTTTTAAATGATCTGTAAATATCTTTAAGAAAATTGTTAGAATAAACTGAAAAGTACAGGCAGTTTTCTGGGTAAAATTAATTGGAAAATGCTTGAGCTATTAGGATTAACTGAGCAAACATACCAAGCATTACTTAGTCGATGGGATTTTCAGTGGTCTCCAATAACATTAAAACATCCAGGTATTCTAATCCCCAGGATTTAAAACAAGCAGTTAAAATCAACTTAGATCTGATTATCAGGTAAATCATTAATGACCTGGTAAATGGAGAGCTCGCTTAGCTGCTGGGGAAAATTGGCATAACAAAAAATAATGTACTAATTAGATTTCCATACAAACACAGGAGCCTTATTTTCCAAGTTCCACCTTACAGTTTAAATACTGGTACTGATCCCAGAGATTTCTGGCCTTGGGACCTCAGGGCTAGTGACACCTAGAGCAGGCTGACCATTCCCACAATATATAACAGTTTGTCCAGAGCCTTCTTCAGTACAATGAGTCCCTGAGATGTTCCTATTACTCATTTGCATGTTTTGTTCCTGTTAAAAGTGTCTAAAATAGCACAGGGATTGTGTCACATCTGCCAGGGAGGAGTGAAGTTACTTACTGCTTTCCTTAGCAGGTGCCGTGAAGGCTTGCATGGGTGTTTGAGGGTTGAGATGCTGTCAGAAGATTGTTTAGGGTAGATTGAAGCCACATTGGTACAGTCACATGCTCTGAAATGAACGTACCTTAGCCACTCCCCAGCTTTGTCACAATGACAGCTAATTGGGGCAGCCCAAAATAGGGTCAGGGAATGAAAAAGTCTTTAAGCAATATGGAAAAATTAAGGATCCAGTGCTTGAGGGGATCGTGGCCTCCTTCTGTTTATCAAGTCAGTCTTACAGCCAGAGAATGCCTCAGAAACAAAGGAGTACTTCAGAAATAATTCAGGTACCCAAACATCAAGATGCCATTTCAGCTTCTGCAATGTGCCTGTTAAGATTCAGATGACCATAAAAGTCAAACAGATTTAGTTTATACATTTGTACAAGCTGTCAGATATGAGACAGTGTTAAGATTCTGAATGAAAGCTGCGGTTCCTCCTTAATCACATTACTCTGACAAGGAAAGCTTTTGGAAAAAAAGCAAAAAGAAATGTTGGAACTCTAGCTTTGTAAGATAATCACCTTGTGTGGAAATTGTTTTCTGGCAGTCATTGGCATGGGTTCTGGGAAAGGGAGGGGTGTTTACATGTCTTGTGTAACTCTATTTTCTTTTGTGTATATATAACATATACACATATGTTATATATATATATAACTCCTGCTAAACTCAGGTTAAATTACATCACATTTCAGTCAATTTATTCTTGATCTATTTAGTAGATGCACTAAAGAATATTAAAATATTTTCCACCAATAATAGATTTCTAATAGATTACCATGGAGTTAAAATATTTATAATTTATAATTCATATTATTGAAAGAGCAACAACAAATTAATCAAGATCACAAAATCATAGCTGGCTTAAAACCATTTTTTGAATGTGAGTGCTTTAAAAAGAAGGTATTTCTGTAATAACATCTAATTTTGCATTTTATAAAGAATTTACAGTCTGATAGTATAATGGGATTAAAAACAGAAAATCACTATTTGTAAATATTTTTTAAAATATACATATTTGACCCTGAATACTCATCTAGCTGCAGCTTCTTTTATAGTCATGTATCCTTACATTCTAGCATTTTTTTAAAAAATGTTATATTTGCATATGAGCAGACTAAGAAGGAAAACAGCTCACAGAGACACTTGGCAGAGTTTAAAGTAGACTAGGTACAGTAATTACTAGTAATTAATTGCACAAATGTCACTCTCAAGACTTGAGAGTCATAGCTCACATGTTATGAGGAAGATGATACTACTTGCCTTGAAATCCAAAGGTAATATTGTGATCACTGCTAAGGGAAACGGTGAAGTGTATGATCTACTACAAGCTCACTCAAGGCCTTACGTGGTTCATAAGCTTGTTTGGAACCTAGGAGCAGCACACAATTCAGTTTGAGTGTGCTTTTTGAGTTCTGCTGCAGCTACACCTCTGAATCTTGTCTTGAATAAAGCTCCAGCATTAAAAGCTGACTGGTACATCTACCCAAACTGCAGAGGCCATGCTAATTGAAATGTAAACCTATCCTGGAACTGACCTAGAAAACAAGACATTGACTTGAGGTCTATGAGACCTGGCTTTCATCACTAAGGAAGATGCATCTTTAAATGATGGGAAAGTTTTACTAATCAACTATTAGTTCTCAGCTAATGTGCTTTTTGGAGGGCTGTCTGTACTATTGTCTCTTCCCTTTTCATTGTTAATCTGCCAGACCCAGCTGAAGGGAGATGTCTCCTGAACAGGTTGATTTCTGCTAGGGAGACCTTCTGGACTGCTGAAATCAGGGAAGCAATTTGGCACTCATCTTCTACTATCTGCAAGGAAAAATGTAAGGGGGCGGTAGGGGGGTGGAAGGGAGAGGAGGATGTGCCTGAAAAAAAAGCTAAGAATTGCTAATAATGTTTTTGGCAGGACTGTTAATAGCTTTCCTTCTTATTCTGATATACCATGTTGATAGCCCTTGTTAATTATTTTTTTCAAAAAGTTTGCACATTTTTGAGTGGCCTTCCATAGTTTCAACTATTTTCATTACTCTCTCACCATTAGCTTCTAAGTACTTTCTGGCAAAGTGACACACATGTGGTTAACAGATGAGTATCTATGAATTGGTTTCTTTAACAGGGCCCAGGGGATAATTCTTAAAACTGTCTGTCTACATACTGTCTCATTTTTACTAGGAAAGGAGGAGCATTTTGAAAAGGGACACTTGTAAATTGAATTTACTGAAGCATGTGATCCAGATTGATTGTAGTCAAGCATGCTTGCTTCAGACCAGAGTTTAGGGAGACACTGTGGTGGGATGTTATAATGTATACTAAATGATATTACTATGTCTCTGAAAAAAGAGGGATTCTCCAACCATCAGCCTCAGAAACAAATTTTTCAAAAGTTTAATTTTTATACACCTCTCCTTGTCTCTTCTATACCACATGGGACATGTTTAAAGCAAAGGCCACCATTCTGGTTTCCCAGCACTCTAGTGCCATGGGTGTATTATAATATGCCAGGGCTTGTTCCTCACCTCTGCACATGCTTTTTCCCCAAAGAGAGGATAGAGCACAGCCACTTCTGACCCTAATGAGGAGCCCAGAGTTACGGGGGTATGTGACTACAGGGCATACTGCCCAGCTGACACCCTTTGGGGGGAGGTATGGTCCAGATGACTTGGAAAGAGAGGACACAGTCCTAAAGGAGGGAGTTAGACACAGCCTGCCAACGAAAGGCCTGAAAATGGGAAATGGGAAGAGGGGTTGAGTCACATCCTGGTTTCACACAACTGCCATCATTGGAAAGAACAGTCTGCAAGGCTCACTGCCTACAGACACCTTTTGTTAACTGTTTTTGAGAACCCTGCAAGCCAGAACAAGGGCAGTTTGGGCCCATGTGCCTGCTCATTTAGGCATTGTGAGAAGTGAAGGCAAAGAGTCAAAGCCAATCAATTTCAAACTTCAAGACAGATTTTTCTCTTTTCTTCCTTCACCATGGCAGTGATTAACCATTGGCACAAACTACCCAGGGACTGGGTCCTTCATGTCTCAAAACTTTTAAATAAAAACTGAATGTCCTGCTGGAATACATTCTTCTTAAAGCAAGCTGTGGGTTTCAGTGTAGGAGTTTATTGGAATAATTGTGACGTCTTTAGGTTAGGTAAGACTGGGTTATCTAAGGCCAGAGAAGAGCATTATGTAAACCAAAAAGTTTTTAGGGATAACTTACCTCAGTAATCCTTTTATTTTTTCTCTGTCCTGATTGTTATAATCTATCCACCTCTTAATATTAAGACGTAAGTATAAAATCCTAGTGTATCTTAAACACAGAGCAATGACTACTAATACCAGAATTTCTCATTCAGTTAAACAATATTGAATTTCTGGAAAGGTCAAGTCTTGACTAGCCTAATGCTGCTCTAAACACTGGGGACTTTACAAAGTTTCTTTTAATAGTGTCTGCACAACCCGACTAATTATAAGTAAAGGTATGATTTATGCCTTCATTGTCCCTCTCTTTCTATTTGGGGTTAAGGTTTTTATTCTGAGCAACTCCCAGGCACCCTTAGTTGTGGAAGTAGCCCTTGTTACTGGTACCAATAAGCAAAACTAGTTCAAAACTGTACCCAAGGGAAAGCCAGAAAAAGGCTAAGTATTAAAACCTTCCTGTTTATAAAACCATTTCCCTGTACCTATAGTAAACAGATAAAACCCTCATGAGGCTGGGCAATGTTTCCCAGGCAATTACACAGATAACAAACTGGCAGTGCCCAGCGAACAGATCTTTCAACATCACTAATTTGCTGAGGGTGGAAATGAAGCTGCATTTGCCTAATGTATCCTGGAGCTTGACAGAGATAATTCTGCATCTGAACTGTCAGAGAAAAGATGAAGCAACAGGAGACCTTCTTCCCATGCACACTGCTGTAATAAAGACATGTCACTATCCACTATTTGTTGAATGAGCTCTAGATGATAGTAATCCTGTTGTAACAACACAAAACCAAAACTGAATTAATTCATTTTGTTGAGCACCGTAGATTGACTACAACAATAAAGTGGTAATACCTGTCCTCCACTGATTTTATCTTTATTGTTCACAGCTTAATTGTCACTCTAGAACTAGGATATACAAATGTATTATTAAAATGAGACATCTGGCAGTGGCCCTAAATGCCTCTATGTCAGGAATTCACTGGTTATTACTTGTAACAGTAAATCTGTTGTGCACATCTGCAGTGGCAGAGAAAATCACATCTGACAGCAATGATACAAAACATTCACAGAAGCTTTGCAACAGCATGAGAATGAATGAATCCAGGCTTTTGCAGTCCTTTACAAATTTCACTGAACCTGATCAAGCTGAAGAAACCTGTTTTATGGCACTTTTCTCAATTTCAAATCAGCCATCGTTTCTTGAATCAGAAGACTGAGAAAGCTTTTGAATAAATATGCTTGTAATTAATTATTTTTCATGACACCTTTTATGAACTGGAAATTGTGTAAATGTTTGTATGCTTTGTGGCCTAGGTGTTTTGTCTACTAGAAATAATCTTAGATTCTCAGATGAAGAAACAAACCCAAAAGACTCCTAAACAACGTAAATGGCCAAGTTGCCACCTCAAAACCTGATTCCTTTAAAAGACATTTGTAAAACAAGGTTTTCCTTAAAAAATACCTAGTAGTATTCTTGTAATTTAAGAAATGTTAAAATTTCTATATAGTTTCATTTTACCCTAGGTTTCAGAAAGACAGATAAAAATTACCTTAGAGCAAAACTTCACATTTAAAATCTCATTGCAGAAATTGTTTTATTTAATAGGTACACAACTTTGGTTTATATTGTCAATGTTCCTGAAAGTCTTGAAATATTGAAGTGATAGACTTTAAAAATCAAAATTCTAATCCCCTCCTGGCCTCTCAAAAAAGAAAACCACCCTTTTTTTTTTTTTTTTTTTAGTATGAGGATCAAAGTTTAATTTAAATTTTAATAATTTACATGTTCATTTTTTACGTGCAAGGTCATGTACCTTTTTCAGGTCTAATGAGGAAAAAAAAAGATTCACTAATATGAACAATTGCAGGACTTCACAGACTTAACAGCATACATAGTGTTTCATATTATCTGACATTTCAAAGAATGAATGACATTGAACTCATTAATTTACAGGAAAAAAGACTTTATAAACAAGAGTACAGACTTGCATGGTATTTTACAGTAGGTTTTTTTTTCAAACGTAGACATTGTTTATCAAGTTTATACAATAAATTAGGTATTTGGTGATATTTTCATCTGGTAATTACTTTTCATACATCTATCTTCATGTGTATAAAGTTAAAATAGCACTATCTGATAAGCAAGCCAGAGCAGTGGTTTTGTCTACCAGGTCTGATAAACAGGTTTTTCTACATTTCTAGAGTGAGGCTATATTCTGTCATATATTTTGCTGCTTCTCAAAGTCAACAATAAATATTTCTTAGTATGACTCAGAAAATGCTTTATTGTTATTATTATTATTGTAAGCCTGTTTTGATTGGAAAAGGAATCTTGACAGTGAAAAACCAACTTTGATGTCAATAAATGTTTTATTGTCTTAATGTAACACACAGATGAAATAACAATACATTTCCAAATTCTCTCTTTGCTGTTTCATCAGACCCGTAATTCCCTATTTGGGTGACACATATGACAAGTAAATTATGAAATACCCCTATATATTTTAGATTTGGTTTTGCAAGTCACAAGGGGAATCCTGCAATTCCTCAAGCAAGAGAAGAGGGCAGAGGCAGTGTCTATGCACAGATAACTCAAAATATGAAAGTGTCTGATCAGTAGATGAAAAAAACCCTATGAAGCTGCACAAATGAGCAAAAGAGAGAGAGTTACACATTGAGGCCAGCACACCCATGTAGTCCTGGTGTGAAAACGTGGTTGCTAACTGCTCTGTTATGGGGACATGCCAGTCATTGAGCAAGCATGGCTCATTTTAATTGTTAGGAGTGCCACTTCTCAACTAGGAAACATCTGAAGTATAGAAGGTTTTTAGGAATATCAGGATCAACACTTAATATTGCAACAGAAATATAAAATAATAATATTGTTTGGTTACATAAAATGGAACCAGTACAAACTCAGGAAAACTGTCTTTATGTGCTTCTTGCAGCATAAAGCTCTTATTAGCAAGATACATTTTTTAGAATTAACTGCTATTTCCATGTAACCCATATCACAGTAATAAGCAGCATGGTCAGCTTTCGTTTGATGTACCTTATCATATGCATATTCTTTTGCCAATAGTTATCAGGTGAGAATCCAGGACTAATCTCAAACATCTCTAGGTTGTTGCACTGCTATGCTTGCTTTCTGCTAGACTCAGAATACCAGTACCATCCCCTGTTCCTTGGGCTTGACTCAGGATGCTGGAACCATCATTTGTTCCTTGGATCCCGAGAAATCCTCTGCCGCACTAGAGCTTCAGCCTTGTGTCATGTGGAAAGAAGCCATCAGGAAGAACAAGATTACAAAACAGCAGAAGGATGGGAAAGGAAATCTTAAGCAGAATGTATTCCTCCAAACTGAAATTTAGCTTGTGCCCAGGAGTTAGTATTTCCACCCGTGCCAAAATTAACTGCCATGGGATCTTGAGCAACAGTAATTGGTCACTGCCTTGCTCTTGTATCCCATCACAAGGATAGTCCTTTAAAAAGTGCAGTGTACCTGGGTAGTGGGGCATAAGTTCAATATTGACAGAGGGAAGCTTGCCACCTACTGAATCACCACCTGAGTCATCCTGCAGCTGAACCATGTATTAGAGGGCTGGAAGCATGTGCTGCTGTGCTGGAAACCATCACTGATGATGCTACACTGAGGTCTGAGGCAGAGGAACTTCACAGGTTGTAGGTTTTCTGTCTTGTGGTTCCTTGGCACAGGAAACATGAAGTGTACACAACAGGTTATAAAATCCAGTTTTAGTATAAACCACAGAGCTTGACGTGCATGAGGCTTGAGAAAATAGTTTCCATTTTCTGTAATAGTGATAGTGTATACAACTTCTACCTGTAAATGTAAAATACAAACTTGGATTATCTAAACATCCGCCTGCAAACCCCTCACAGCTGCAAAACCCCTGAAGGAGCCTAAGGAAGAAACATGGCAACAGTTAGCACTACATTTGAACCACTGGAAAAATAATGACTGATCCTTATTAAATACTTAAAATAAAACTATTTGAGAGGTTTTTTCCAGACCATTGAAAATGTTAAGGTGGTGGTGAGTCTTGAGCTCATGTCAGTTTGCTTTCTGTTGCTGCTGCTTTCATTACTGGTGTATAAAGCTGACTGTCATTACTTGAATCTTTGATGCAGATGTTTGCAGAATGAGTTTTAGTTACCCTGCACCAGTCAAGCTGGTGCCTGCTCACGGGCTCAGGTACACCAGTGGAAACACAGGGTAATAGGCAGGATAAACTGAATCCAGGGTTTACTTTTCCTTTACCTATGTAAAATATCAGTAGAATATGGTTTAGTGAGAATTGTAGTTTCAATGCTCCACATTTTACCATTCCTCTACTGCTTCAACCCTTTGTCAATTGGCAAGAGCTTCATCTATCCCAATGTACAGTGATCAAAGCATTCACCTCACTGGCTTCTGTAGGATTCCTCCCGCTCTGAGCTTTGTGGATCTCTGTCTGATGTAAAGTCAGTGAAAAAAATGCTCTGCCTGTGTCAGGGCAGTGGCAGAGAGGGTGTCCTTGGCATGGTGAAGCTCCCACTTTGGCTAATGGGCTTGGTCCTCACCACTCCATTGACACTTAGGAAACAGAGCCCTTTTGGGGCTGAGGGCTGCAGCATTTATGCAGGGTATAATGATGCTAAGTTGCAGGAGTTAACTGTCCAGACTGTCTGCAGAGGCGATTTCCTACAAGGAAAGGGACAGTCCTACAGGGAAGGGGACAGGTACAGAGTGTCCCTTCATGAAAGGTGACAGGTTGCAGCCACCCCAGACCAGAGATGGCTCAGGGAGCCCCACTCATGGATGGGTTTTTGTGAACTTGTTAGACAGGCAGGCTTTAATTTGCATGAAAATAGATTTTAGGAAGCCATTAAAATGTAACAAAAAAGTATTTAAGCCCTAGTGTGTACCAAGCTTATATCAACCTCCTTATTAGACCTTTCTTTTCTCTTTTTTTCTTCTCCTCCCCTCCCTTGGCATGGCTCTGCTGCACAAACAGCCCATATGGAAAACAGGGCAGCCTGGAAACACCTAGCTCTTTTGCAGCTGCTGTTTTCTCAGTGTTGTCTTGGGGCAGTTTCCTGTTGCCATAGCTGATAGCCTGCCAGCGCCTGCCTGGGCCTTTCAAGTGTCAACACTGCGAAGTTTGCTGCGATGGCCAAACGCTTGTTAATGAGATATAGCAGCTGGGTAGGGGTGAACCACTGAGATGTATAAAGGCATGCCGCTGGTGCAGGAAGCGATGCCTTTTGAATCTTTTCAGCGCTCTGAAAGCATTCAAATCAAAGAGGGTATGTTGTATTCATTAATAAACCGAAGTTCCCATGCAACTGTGTTAAATCCAGTAGTTTAACTTTGCAATGGACAGGTGATTTTTTTCTACAGTGTTTTACACCGGAAGACAAAGGGCAAGAAAACAAGAGTTTATGGACTGCCAAAGGCATTACTTCCCTATCTAGCAGACAGACAGAATTGTTAAACTGAGCTAGGTATTTGCCATTTCCTGACAATAAAAGCTTCTTTTTTCCTTTATTTTTTCTGCTTCAAAGCTCACAGCAGCCTGCTTGTTTCTTGTCTCTCATTGTTTCAGATTCTTTTCTTAATTTTTTTGTAAACTATTATTAAAAGCTACAATAAAAAAGAAAAAAGAAAGAAAGAAAAAAAAAAGAGAATAAAAAAAAAAAAGACAACTTCTTCAAAAAAAAAAAGCAAAAGAGCCTATAGACAGGATTAATGACCAAAGCTGCTTTCATTCAGCTGGAGCAGTCTATGTGATCTGTAGGCTGCATCTGTTTTGCTATAGCAGAAATAGGAGTTGGGCAAAACAGCCAGAAAGCAAAACCAAAAGAAACTATCATAACAGTGCAAAGTTTTAAAGGCAATGTGAGCCAAAGAGAATCTTAAAGACTTTTCCAGCATTTATTTTTAATTGAGTTGAGACTTTTTTCTTTTACTCTCTCTCTTTTTCCTTTGTCTTCCCCCCCCCTCTTTTTTTTTTTTTTTTTTTCTTTTAAGACGAGGAACAGCTGAGGAAAAGATTGAATGCTAGGAAAACATGTTTAAAACTGAAACAACCTCAGTAATAACAGTGACAAAATTGCTTTGGAAAAGTTAAACAAAAGAAGTGTTAGAAACAGGAAAGGGCCATATGGCTTACCATGCCTGTCATTTTCTGGTTTATCTTAATTGTTTCCCTCACTTCTCTGCAAATGAATACAAATGTCTCAGACTCATTTATATGCTTTCATTTTCCTTTCACAGTAATTTGTTCCAAGGTAATTTAAGCCAAGCTACTTAAATGATATTTAGCTATTTGACTGTTTAGAGAACAGCAGTTTAGCTATATTCATCAGCCCACTACAGCTACTGTACTTGTTTTCAGAATTTAGTTATACCAATCAACTACGTACTAAATGGCCTTTTTTGGGGTAAACTATGTCACCTAGGCCCTGACCCAGAAGCCACTAGGGTCAACAGGAGTCATGACATTGACTTTAACAGATTTTCGTTTAGGCATATTATTCCACTCCAAAATTTAATTCCATTGAAATATAATGGGTTGGGGTTGATTTTGTTTTCTTCCCAGAAATGTAGGAATTTATGTTTTCTGTAAAATGTCTCATTTTAAGATATTATATATTACATTATTGCAACAAAAATGACATATGTCAAATATGACATATTTTGTCTCTTGTGAGAGAGAGTGAACCGAGGCTCTAGCCAGACCTACTCTGAGGCAGGCTGTGATCATTTTCATCTTGATTTTAGCTGTTATGATCCCTGTGCTGCCTGCCTGGTTGCACAGATGTGACTGCAGAACATGTGGAAAGAAACTGAAGGAAAGTGCATTTAAATGTCTGGAGATGGCCATGCTGCAAAAAAGGACCCTAAGTCAGGAAGAAAAGAGCGTCAAAACACAAGATTTCCTATTAACAATAACATCAAGTGAAACCACAGCAAGCTGTTAAGCCTTTAAATAAGCATACCATGACAAGCTGAAGCATAAGCTTCAACCAGCTTGTTAGAACACAGTCCTCTACCACAACAGAAGTTAAAATGTTCTGCACACACAAAGCTTGTGCAAGGGCACAAACTGCATTTTGACTACTCTGACTACTCCAAGGAAGCAGCACATCATGGGGGAAGCACTGCTAGTGGAGGAAGACAGTGCTTTTCTCATCTTCAGGTTCTTTTCAGCCTCAGAAAATGCTGACTTGTAGAATTTGCTCAGAAAACTCTTGTTCAGACGCAAGCCACTAAATTCATTCATTCTTACAAACGATAACGAATGATTAATAAATTAGTTGGTTCAGTGAATATCTGGCCTGTACTCCTCCCCATATGGCTTCAAAAAGATAATTCCAGTAGTGGGGATGCAGGAAGGAGGGACAGACATCTGTTGAGTGAGAATGGAGAGTGGTTTTTAAAAACAATTTCTGGAGGTTTACTCATTTAATGGAGTAAACCAAACCAAACCAAACAAAAACCAAACAAATTTCATACCAATGACTTCACTGAGTACTTAAAACAAGGCAGGAATATAAGTATATGCTTCCTTATTCCACCACAGTCTGGGAAGCAGTGGGCTTTCTAGGGTGCCTGGACCAGAACTCCTGCCTTCAGCATAAGATTTCAGTGAAAGCAGTTGGAAGAGAAACCAAAGTATTCCCAGACCTGCCCAGGTTTTTATTTTGCTGCCTTTCTTGTAGTTTTTTATATGTTCACACACCTGTAACTCACAGTATGTCTGAAAAGCAGATAAAAGATTAATATAGATGCTGATATTTTCATAGACAATTAATTCAGCTTTTGCAAGGGTAGGGAAATGGGACATGACCCCATTAAAAAGGATAAAACATTTAATTTAAAACATTTCAGGTCCTCTAACAAAAAATCACAGCGAATAAACAAAAAAACAACAAAACATATCTGGAAAGATGGATAATGTCCTTTGGAATCACATTATAAATATGCAAAAACCACCAAGGTGAGGGACAGGGGGTGAAGGTAAGCAGTTTTTCTAGATCCCAAAAACACTGTTAGATCTTACCATAGCACACCATCATGTTTCTGATAGGGCAAAAATCTGAAAATCATGGCTTTTTCTGCAATAAATGCATCCTACATTTGCATTTATCAGTATATATGGCTTATATTATAGTATCAGCATGTGGTTTTTATTCCAAATACATCGTCCTTTACTTTGGATGTGTGAGATTTTCTAAATTGCTGACAGGTTGGCTCGTTCCTTCCTTGCTTATGTTAGCCCTAACATTTTTCTCAGCTTTCTCTTTCTAAACTTAACTTTAGAGGTGCTTTCTGATGTCTCATCCTTGGCTTTTTGGTTTATTGGCTATTTACCCTGACTTTAGATATCTAAGAAGACACTATTAAATGCCAGCTCCTGAGCACAAGGAAGCACATCTCTTCCCCAGGTTTCTCCTTGGTACCTTAATGAAAAAGCCACATAGTCAATGTTTTTCTCATTACATTCCCAGAACAGTAGTTATAAGTGTATGTTTGTTATGTCCCTTTATTAGAAGAAGACAGACTAAGTCCATAAGGATCTCAAACTCTCTTGTCTTATGAAAAAAAGACCTTTTCTTATCCCTACAGTTTCCCTACAATATCCCTACAGCTTTCCTGCAAGCCTGGAGTCTTCATCTTACCTCAAGGAATTACATACAGACTCTGAAAGCCTCTTCCTAAACCAGGGGGTTAGGGCATTTCCTCAGGGGAACAGTGCAACTTCTTTTACACCCCTTTCTCAGAGGGAGACTGCAATACACTGTGTGGATTACAGAGAGGAATGCTAGAGAGGATCCCAACATTATGTTAAATCTGCCAACCTGACAGGTTCAACAGAAACCTCTGAAGTTTCCTATCCCCATGCAGTGACCCGTAGCTGATCTACATGACAATATATTGTGCAATTGCAGGAAGCCACTGCAATATCATTTGGGAACAGGAAGCTTGGGAACTGTTTACAACCACCACTATGGTGATGAAACCTGTCATTACCTTGTGCACTGTTTCTTCTGAAGCATGGATGCAATTCCAGTCTTATCACTTGGCTTTTAAGGAATGATCTGCTGAAGTAAAAGAATAATATGGGAAGAGCAAAAAAGAGACTGGGCTTGGTTGATTTCTGTCATGATTACATTACACAGACTGAAAGACAGTTTTGGCAATTGCTTATTGTGCATGAGAAGACAGAATTGTTTGCCATCAGTTAGGCTTCAGTTAAGTTTACTATTCCTTATCTCTTGTTTAAGGCAGTACTTCAAAGGAATACTTGCTTCTAGTCCTTTGACTCAAGTGGGCACAGCAATGAGATGCCATGTGGGAGATGCAGAATTGAGAGCATTCATGTGGTCTCAACCCTCAGGCTAACAAGAGGCAGCCAATTTTGCCAATTATTTTCTCTGCTAATTTAGATCAACTCATTAATTCATGCACAGAACTTCCCAAAAGCAAAATTATGCCCACATGCTGAATATGACTAGCAAGCAAAGAAACACATCACACGACTCTGGTAACCAAGTTTTGGATGATTTTTTTAGCCAAATGGGACTTTTAGGATCCATGTTCACATCCAGAATGAAAACAAAAATTGTTTGCAATGGAAACATATGAGGTCCCAGGACAAAGGCTTAAAATCAAGCACAGCTCAATAGATAAGTATAATAAGTGGTGGTTATGATAATATCATATTTTCTTAGGAGAGTAACTTGTTTAGCTGGACCCAAAGGAGGTTATTTAAATGGAATATACAATTTACAGAGATAAAAAAGAATACCAATAACTATTTCTAGAACTGTTTGAGTCACAGATTCTCTGATTCACTAACCAAGCTCTTCCCCATCACCTCAACCCCTCTGGAAAAAGATTTAGCAAATTTGATAGGAATGTACAATCTGTTTCTTCAATAGCTCAAGTGGGATGATCAGTATTAGTTCAAATTTTTACTAAGCTGTATTGTTCTTCTGAGATTAGGTTTTTACTTCAGTACAATTTTAGCCACAGAGAACTAGTATATTTTTATTTGATGTATTGTTGAAATTAATATTAATTGCATTATAGTGGCATCCCAATAGCCAGGTTCTGAAGTATTATGTAGTATTTTGGTCTACAGAGACACACAGTAAGGGACAAATTTTGCCCCAGTGAAGAATATATAATAAACTAAACTTTTAGAGTAGAATATAGGAAACAAACAATCAAATCAAGAGCTGGTCAGGCAGGTAAGATGCTATATCTGGGACTCATCTGTCTAAATTTCAAAAGCTACAAAACACCTGATGTTTGATGACCTTTTTCTAGACTCATTTTTTAATCAACACAGAGAACCAGGCCCTTCCAGGGTAGAACTTATTTCATCTAAACTGACAGTATATGATAGGTCAGGTGATCCACGAGAGTCGCTTTTTCTCTTTATTTTTGAAAGGCAATACACCCTTTTAGATCAGATATGATGTTGGCAATGCTGAAGTCCACAGCTGGGTGTCATGAACCAGAGAGCAGGGAGAACAGGCTGCAAGAGGAAAGGTAGCTTGGGAGCCAAGGGTCAGCCTGCCTGACAAGTGACCCAGCCCCATAGCAACCATACAGGACAGGGCAGATCCAGGGATGGTGATCAACATCAACTGAGAACCCATTAATCACTCTGAAAATTCATAGTGGTGAATCAGGTATAAGGCCAAGCAAAAAAAGTTGTCAGTGGATCAAGGTCAAGGTCCAGATTGGGGAGATACAAGACCAAGCATAGGCACAGCTTCAGTATACCACAGGCAGAGACAGAGTGTGAGAGACAGAGCTTAAAAGCAGCTCCCAAGCACAGAAGTACCCCAATGAAGTATGTTATGGCTGGACACCTAAATCATCTCTATGCTGGCCCTGAGATCAGGAAACCAAATTCCCCACAGGGTGAGTACTGTTCTGGGTGATGCCACCCTGTTGCTCAAAGCTTGATCCAGTACCTTCTGTATCAGACCACAGGATAACTGCAGATCTGGAGATGTAAAGCTATCTTTTCATAATTAAGAAAAGGTAATACTTTGTGAGCCTGTGGCCTTCACTTAAAAGTGGTTTGGACCAAATTGGCTCAGATGTAGCCAAGACATATATTCTGAGGTCAGTCCACACTGCAATGTCTAGGACAATATGTTCAGGGTCCTGGGAAAGCTTACTTAGCTCACACCATCACTTTTTCTATTGCAGTGACACTGCTTTTCATGTACCTCTGATAATTGTACACTTGCAATACATAATGAGAAAATCTTGTATAGATGACCTTACAGCAGGTGTGTGTTTTAATGGCCAAAACACAGTTACTTTGAAGGATCACAGTATGCTGCCATTAGTATTATTGAAATTTTAAGGACTCTTGTGGAGAAGGGTACTACTCATTCTAAGAAAAGGTATCTGATCTGGCGCTAACTGGTAACTGTTCAAAAACCAAGAGAGCTCTTCTGTTTAATCAAACACTTTTCTAGACAAGGGGAAGAATTGAAGGAGCAGAAGAGAAGAAGGAGAGTGAGAATATGCCTAAGAATATGTTCTAGTGGTTTCAGTCCTTGGTTTAAGTCAATGTCTCCCATGTTCTTGAAAATACCATTGGCACCTAGTCACTCAAATTTAAGTACACATCTCTGAGCTGTCTGTACACCTTACTCATGGTGCTTTATTGTTTGATTGGTTTTGAATTTGGTTTTGTTTTTTTTTCAGGGATTTTTTGCTGGTGGTGGTAGTGGTGGTGTTGTTTAGTTTGGTTTGGGTTTGTTTGTTTGTTTGGTTGTTTTTTTCTGTCTACAAAGGGGACAAAGAAAGAGAAGGAGAGAGAAACTATATTTCAAAAGATTAGTGTACGTGCTTTAATCACTCACTTTCCATTATTCAAGATAATACTTTTATTAAATGTTTCAATTCAGATACATGAGAATATTTGGAATATATCAAGGGTACTTCTTTTAGCTTCTAACAGCTAGAGAGTGCTGCCACCACTGGACTATTATTTAGAAGGAACATGAACCGGAGATATTCTGATCTTAGAATTCATATTGCTTCACTGACAGGCAAATAGTCAGGTGTACCTTAAGAAATGGAACACTTAGCTTTTGTTATTACCATAATGAATTGAGGAAATTAAGGAAAACTCAGAAACATTAGACCAAATTTTCAAGTTATCCTCTTAGCTGCAGTAGAGCTAACGTAAGTACATCAGGCTTAAGCCAGTGAGAAATACCCTTTTTCCTTTTTTGAGACTACTATTTTTAAAAGAACTGTCATAATTTTTATCTTCTTGCTTGTAAACAAAGTAGAAAACAAATTCCTTAACCTGTATGTTTTGTCATTTAACAAGCTGTTAAAAACAAGCTAGTCACAGTGTGTGGTGGGCACACAGGTTCGCTTAAAACAAAGCAGACCAGACAGCATTCTGCTTCTTAACAAGACTTAACCCATTTGTAAATGGTCAGTCAGGTGAACTTGTAAGTCATTGTGGCACCAAAAAGCCCTGCTACCTCAAACATAATAGCTCAAATATACCACAGGAAAATGGCACGTTTAAAAAGATGATACCACATCAGGTCATCACTGTTTTCCAGAAGTTTTTCTAAACATTTTCTTATATATTTCATATAGAAATGTCCTGTCTTTGATATTACAATTACTCCAAAAAATACTGCCAACAAAAAAAAAGCCTACCTCACTTCTAATGCAAGTAATTCAAATCAAATCTGTGGCCAGGCTTTCATTTTGGGGTCAAATTCTGTGTGCAGGTGGTTCTCATTGAGTTCAATATGATCCCAAAGAATGCAGCTAAGGACTGAATTTGGCCTCTACCAGCTAGCCTAAATATATGATGCGGTTCTGTCTTCACATTGTACTGGAAAGAGATACTGTACCTCTTTAGTTTATGAGTCTGCTTATTATCAGTCTCAGAGAAAGAAAAGATGGTCAAATTCAAATTTCCACAGAATGTTTTGATTTAAGTGAAAGAATTCAGTGACCACCAGTTTGGAACATCCTTCTGGTGTCATAAGGAAGCAGATTCAAAAAAGCTGTGCACGTACACTTAATTGATTGAAGCAGAGAACAAAGAGAATAACAGCTTTCCAGGTTTAGATGAGGATCAGGTGGTTTCAAGCTGAAAAGAAACAGGGACCTTTGTTTTGTTTTAGGCTAATTTCTGGGAGCCTCCATGGTTGCGGACATCCTGCATCACTTTAACATGCAAGAGGAAAAAAAAAACCTCTACAAAGACACTTGTTACACCATTTTTCTCACTCATTCATTTTGTTGGTATGTGAAATGTCCCACATTTCCAATCTTTGAACAGATTCCCTCAAAAGCAATGCTCTTATTTAGCATTAGGTAAAAAGAGAAATGTAACACTGGGCCACAGCACTTTTATAAGGTTTAACATCACACTGTTTCAACGGGAAAATCCATAGCCTAAAATAGTAATTTTTAGTGATTTAAATCTCACAGGAAATAAATAATTAAACAAACAAATAAAAAAAATAAAATAAAGTCATACGGAGAAGCAATGCACTGAAAAAGTAAGAATGATTGACAGTACCATCAGCAAACTGTAGCTCTGGCAGGATTAGCACCAGCAGCCAGTGATTCCTCTGTTACTCCTGTCTGAAAACTTGGCAACTTATGTTGCTGCCTGGCTGAGTATCTCCCTTCACACTTCTGCCCTGTAGGGTTAGAAAATTCCAGCTTGCTCACACCTCTCACTTCAGGGGCTTATGCAGATGGAAAATTAATATTTCACTGTATTTGGCCCTCTGATTACACTTTTTGGCTAATTAATCTGCCAAGCTTGCCTCAGAAAATTCACTGAATAAATGCTGGAATGCTGTACCGTAGGATGGTCAAGTGAATTATTTTCAATAAATAACTTATTTTCTGGTGGGAAAAGAAAAAAAAGAAAAGAGAAAGAGAAAGAGGAAGAGGAAGAGGAAGAGGAAGAGGAAGAGGAAGAGGAAGAGGAAGAGAAGAGAAGAGAAGAGAAGAGAAGAGAAGAGAAGAGAAGAGAAGAGAAGAGAAGAAGAGAGAAAGGCAGTTTCACCTGGAAAAGGCACTTGGATATGAGTTAGATTTGGCAAATTTGATTTGGCACAAAAAAATGAGGAAAACATTCAAAAATTACAGGCTCATCTAAGTCTTTCTGAGACAAACTAGTATAGAGGGGATACATTTATGAAGGAGTTTTGGAACAATTCACAAAGCAGAAGAGGCTTTACTAATATTTTACTAATATTGTCCAACCTAGGAGGCCAACTTTCAAATCTTCCCTTTGCCTCATTCAGTGTGTGAGCTTAAAATGTGTCCTTTGATGTAACAGAGCAAATAATCAGCCTCGCAAACACATAAGCTTTTCTATGGAATGCTGTTTTGCTTTGCATGCCAAATGGGAGCCACCAGGATGGGAGTCAAAGAATGACATTTTTCTCTCAACTCTCCACACTATAAACCTCTAGTGTTTTTCTTCACCCAATACACATTCATTTCAAGTGTACCAATTTCAGCAGGACATAAAAATAAGGCCTCTCTCAGGGACCCTATTATTTAACCAGCAGAATTCTTTTCCCTAGTGGAAAGTCCTAACCCAGAGCCCAGATCTGATGAGCTACATGCGAACCGATTTAAGTCCATGTGTCCCTCCTTCACCACTAGGCAATACATTTATCACTAGAATTTGGATACAAATGGTAGTAAACTATTCTACCTCTCATCTGTGGGAATTTTTTTCCACTTCAACTGAATGGCAACTCAGCTTCCACAGGAGCAATGGAGTTTTCCTCCTTTCAGGCACTGTTCATGCAATTGCATTCAGGTCTCCCAGCTGCATTGAGATCTGGGTTGTTGCACAAAAGTTGGGCACTTTCTCAGGTTGTGCTTCTACATGGAAGAGGATGTGGCTGCTCTACACTGCATGGCTCTCAAAATGAAACCGTCATAGGAATATCTCCCAAAAAAAGGTGGTTTTCCAACTGCTTTGCTATTTTTCTTTCTTCTTTTCCTTTAACGAATGGAATCAAATTAGTTGTCTTATTACGCTACCAATTTACAGAATGAGAATAGTGAAATAATGAAAGTGATCAGCTTTAAAAGGTGCTTTTGTCCTTCTCTACACTATTATACCTCATAAGGAACTAGATAATTTAATGTCTGAAGAATAATTATGAAGAAGTCTATATATATCAGAGTTCTATATCTGAATGAGAAACTGTCTCTGTTTTGTGACAAGAATTATCTTTGGCTGATATTATCTGGTTTGTGTAAAATAAATTTGAGATCACAGTGTGCATATTTTAGGATATCAAATTCCCTCTCTTGTTAGTATTAATGTCATTATCAGGTTCTTCATGAATTTGACATAGGTGCATTTAAAAAAAGAAAGTTGTATCTAAGTGTTCTTGTGTGTGGAAAATGTTGAGAAATAAATATTTCTTCCCCTCATATATCTATTATAACATGACCACTCTTTCTGTCTTCTGTCTGCTTTAACTGCCAAACTGTCTGATATTTCATGTATTTTCCATTCCTCACTTTAAAAAAAAAATCTCGGCTGTTCAGTTACATTGTCCACTCTTCGGTCTTGATACAACTATCTGAAATGCTCCACAGAGTATTTTTAGATCATCATCAATTAAGCAGTTGCAGTTTTTTGAGATGTTGCTATAAATGTAGGCTCTCTAAATCCACATTTAGTTACTGAGAACAACATTTTACACAGACCAATGGAAATCTTAAGGAAATTTGATATATTTCACTGTAAGTTCAGATCACATCAAGTATAAAATATGGAAATGGAACTCTTTGTAAAGCAGATTGTCTGATTTGAAATTGAAGCATACAAGCATAAAATGCAGACTGTAATGTGCATTCAGGGGCCCTGCTCCTTACAGCTGTGGGGGCTCCACTGCAATAACACCTTAGCTCCCATGTCACAGGGCAGAATTCTAAGACCTTTCTTTACACAGGGGAAAATGAGGCACAGACTCTTGTAAGTTCTGAGTGCTTGACACCTATATAGCTTTGAGAATTTTGAGGAAATAGAAGATTCCAGTAATGGTTTTAAAGGGATTTTTGCAACAGCTTCATGAACAACTCCCACAGAAATTAGAAGAAACTGAATGTATGAAATCAGCTCTACTCCTAAATCTCCCAGGACTTATCCCTTCCCTGGACACACTTTCTCCTCCTCTTCTCCTGATGAGATGGAGGCCCATGTTATCAGTGTGAGTGGGATGTATGATATGCTGAGCCTTCTGTCTGGCTTCTGAAGCTGCCTGGGGAAGAATTGTCCTGTGAGCCTCCTGTCTCTGATTGCAGCACCTCTGAGCCCACAGCCCAGGGACTGTCCAGACTAACAGAGGTGACAATGGTACAGACATAGCTGTTCATGACCCTTTCCTCAACAGACTGGATGACTTAACCCATCAAAACATTTCACTGCATTTTGCAGATGCTTTGATTTCTTCAAAGAATATATAGAGAACCTATAGGAAAAATATGACCCCAGACTAAGGCATTTTCTTATTACTTTCCCCACCAACCAAAATGAGATATATATATATTAAAGAAAGATACAGGCAAATCTTTGGGTTAAATTAATATTTAAACAAGAATCAAGGAACTAGTAACTTCCGACAGAGGAAGAATTGAGCCTATGCTGACCACCTAACATATTTCAGCTGCTAAAACATTTGGATGTCATTTTCAGTGACAATATTACAGAGCACTCTAAATGTCTACAGGTTTGTGTAATACAGAACTGTACAGAAAGACCATATACACTGAGATCACGTGCTAAAAATTAATCCACACCTTAGTTCACAAGGTTGGTTTTTTTTTTTTAATTAATGACTGCATGTTAGGAGGAAAAAAATCCAGAAGAAAAAATGGAGATTTATTTTTTACTAGAGATAATCAGGATTTTTACAAGCCTTACACTAAAATTTAATGTTCTAAGTTTGGTTTTGGTAGTCTTCCAATGACCCTTTATTGAATAGAAATAAAATTTCAACAAGAAAACAGAACTATTAGTAAAAGGGTTAAAAATACACTGCACAGGATACAGCATAACTCGATGTACTTTTTTTTTTTTTTTTCTAAAAGACAATCCTGATGGTTTGATTTTAAGTGAAAAAGTGATAGGCATGTATGTATTATTGGATGTTTTCGCTTATAGATTGAAAAGGAACCTTATAGTCTATTTGATGGTCTTACTGAGACCACTTACTAAAAGTAAGTGTGCTGACAAAATCTGTCTCTGTCTCTTCACTACAAAAAAAACCTCCTGATCTGTCTCTTAGAATGAAGACTTGAAGTCTAGTCTGGGACCTCCTGCTTGTTACTTTTGGTTGTCACATAGCAACTAGTTCAAAAGTTATTATGGAGGAGGAATGAGCAAGACGTATGGACATACTCTTCACCACGTGATAGCCTAAGCCTCATTCCTCTCAGAAACGAAGCTAAAGTCATGCGCATATGTGTATATATTCTTACCTGGAATACTGCGTCCAGCTCTGGAGCCCTCAGCACAGGAAGGACATGGACCTGATGGAGCGGGTCCAGAGGAGGGCCACAAGGATGATCAGGGGGCTGGAGCACCTCTCCTACGAGGACAGGCTGAGGGAGCTGGGATTGTTCAGCCTGGAGAAGAGAAGGCTCTGGGGATACCTAATAGTGACCTTCCAGTACCTGAAGGGAGCTGACAAAAAGCCTGGAGAGGGCCTGTTTACAAAGGCCTGGAGTGAAAGCATGAGGGGTAAATTAGAAAAGAGTGGATTTAGATTAGATGTAAGGAAAAAGTTCTTTAACATGAGGGTGGTAGCACACTGGAAAAAGTTGCCCAGGGAGGTAGTTGAGGTCCCATCCCTGGAGACATTGAAGGTGAGACTTGACAAGGCTCTGAGCAACCTGCTGTTGTTGAAGATGTCCCTGCTCTCAGCAGGGGGGTTGGACCAGATGACTTCTAGAGGTCCCTTCCATCCCAGATATTTCTATGATTCTGTATTTAAGTTATGGAAAATACTAGGGGAGTTATCTCAATTTAAATATACAGATTGTAAAAACTGCTGAAGAACAGTTCAAACAGAAAAGCAGGGGATTTTATGTGACACTTTTTTAGCCATTTCACAGTTTAAATAAAGCAATCATGCCATTTCTCCTTTCAGTTATATCAAAGTGTAGCACATGCACAGCGTAGATTCAGGTACTTCCAAGATCCCAATTAAAGCTAACAGTAGCCTTGTGCAGGGAAGCTATTGTTTCGACTGATACCTATTTTCCAGTTTTATTATTTGTCCTTAAAGTGTAGATGAACCAGACACAAACCACCCTGTGAACTTTGAAGTGTGTTTTGGAACACTATCAAGAGGTATGAAACAATAAATCCATGAAACCAGTTATGCCATTAAAAATCAATTTCAAGTACCTTGTCATCCAAGTAGTTAAAGGTAGTAATGAATCCTAGGAAAGATTCTGCTCTTTGGAAACTCTGGAAAAATAACCTTAGATAAGACAGTATGATTAACTTTTTTTTTTTTTTTAAACATGTTCTTGGTCTGACTCTTGAATTGCTGAAACAAAAAAAAAACCACCTTTAAAGCAAACAGAAGTGTTTGTATGGGTACAGCCAGAAAGCTTTGGTCCATGAAGGCTGGGAAAATCTGGTGTATGAGTAATAGATGCATTTGCAAATTTGTAGAACAGTATTTGGATTTCCATAAAAGATACACTAAAGCATGGCAGACAGTCCCAAAGCTGCAGAATACCTGCTAGTCAGCAAGCCTTGGTTCCTGTCTCTCCCGCTCAAGTGTCTCAGTGTTATGTAACAGGAGAAGGGAATGTTCCTCTCTTTTGGCAAAGGACACCAAACCCAGCAATTTGTCTTGATGGGACTGAGCAGAGCACATGAAACCAAGTGAGTTATTACAGCCTGCGGTTTCAGGAACTGGTTTAAAGATAGCCTCCAAATTATAAAAATTTACATAAAGAAAGACATCTGACTATGGCCATGAAATACTTCTACCAAGTTTGGAAGGCAAAACTCAGGCAATGAATGGTGTGTGTCATAAATCAATTTTTTGGCTGCATGAACAGGCCAGTGAAGAAAGAACACTGAATAAGCAAAGTTTTTAATATTCTGACAATTATAAACAGTCCTTTGTTTTTCTTTTTCTCTTACATGCACATGGGTGTGGGCTGGGGAAGACATAGATTCATAAAACATCTGGTGTTCAGCTTGTTGTTATAATCAATCAGTCTTTTTATTACATTTTTCCAACTTTGTGGAAATAAAAAAGGTTGTGGACTGCTTAATTAAAGAACCAAAACCTCCTCCTTCTGAATACAAAGGCAGAGGGATTGGCTCACAGTCTATTATTTGTGAGATTTGCCTTAAAGGAGAGAAATTTTCATGGTTGAAAAAAGCAGTTTCTTGGGTTTTAGTATCTTATGGTACAAGCCGTTGAACTGATAGTCTCTGGAGCAATTGTTTATGCACAGGACAGAGAATGATGTTTCTGACTCACTCTTTTTGTGCACTTGCAGTCATTACTCCTGATTTAGAGGGACAACACATAGCAGGAAATGATGCTTTAGTTTTTAGTCCCTACACTTACAAATGTGGCAATAACACAAGCATATAAAGTAATATAAACATAAACATTTTTGCATTTGAGTAAGTAAGATTAGCATGCATTTTCACATGTTAAATAAAACTTGAAAATGCAAAAATCACTGAGTTCTTTCATCTGTCTTAGAAAGCTTTTTCTCCCAAGGCTTGTCTCATAGCATATTAAAACACCACAAAGGAATAAGATAACCCACTGATGAAATGACTAGCCATATAAGCGTCCTCACTCTACAGGAAAACTCATCATGACTTTGCTTTGCCTACACATTAATGAAAAAAAAATCTTACATTTTGTAAATAAGGTCTGCAAAGCCTGGTGGAAAAGTGCTTTCTTCCTTGTTTCATCAATAAAGTTACTATGTGACTTTTAAAAAATTCCACTGCACTAGGAAAACTTCTGTTTCCCTTTATGTCCAGTTTTAGCAAGATTTTCAAAGCCCTTCTTATTAAGAAAAGTTGTGGCTGGAAACATGGATAAGTAGCTACGACGATTCCAGAAGCTATAAATATTCAGGTTATGATATTCAAGAAATTATCCTCTCTGAGGTGGGCTTTATTATTGTCTCCTAGGGCCCACCTGCAGCTAGGTAAGGGCCTCCCAAAGTGAAGTGGATGGCCCTAAATGATCATAGGTGGTTTTTAAAAAATAAACACAAAATTAGTTTCACACCTACTTAGACAGTTTAGAATTTTAATGTGCAAAGTCTGCCAGGGCTTTGCAGTGAAATAAGGCCATGCATTCAAGCTCCCTAAAACCAATCAGAAAGCCGGGCTGAGCACTACCCATTTTGCAATTAAGAATCATTGCTTAGGTCTAGAGCATATTATTAATGAACAAACTGCTACTTTGATCACCTTTTAACATTTATAAGCTCACCAAAAGTAATCGTGTTTAAAAAGAGAACTGTTCTAGCCTCAAAAACACTGAGAAGATTTGAGATCTGTTCCATGTCACTGTCTGCAGGCACTGTAGCATGCAGGGTGCTTTTCTAAATTTTTCTGAATGTGTCTCCCTCCCCTCTCCCCCCCACCCCCCCGAGGGGCTCCCTCTAGGCTTATTTTGATAACTTTATAGGGTTTTTTGTGATTTCTGGATGTCTCATAGCCCTGGTACAGGTCAAAAGCTGTGGCAACTGGATGTCACCAGCCATATGACAGCTTGGTCCCATCTTCACTGAGGTGCCCTGTCTAGCCACCCACCTTCACCTAACACCTCCAGGGAGCAGCAGCAGACAGGCAGCCCTTGCACTGCCCCTCGCACAGCACGTGCAGCCCATCCAGTATGTCCTGCATTTGTCTTGGATTTATTCCACATCTGCCAGACAGCTCTTACGCACATTACTGATTTGGAAAAGCTCTAAGGTATGACTGAGTGTAACTCAAACCAGTCACTGGCTTTAGAGAAGGGACGGATAAAGATATGTTTTGCTGGTTTGTATCAGCATTTCTTTATGTCGTTCAACACTGGGCAGTGCTTTTTCTTACTGGAGCTCCAGTATACTGAGGGATTTAATTCTTGACACCTCTGTTTCACCTTCAAAGGAGCATGATGAGGCAGCCTCAGACTGTGCAGTTTTCCTACATTGCCTGTAGATCCTAAATATGGATAAGCCTCTACTGTTCCTGGTACTGTTTGGATTTGTATGAAAGAACATTTATTCATCCTGAGAAAGCCTTGCACATTAACACCACATTGTTTCACTTTGTTATTTCCATTTGCTTATGGTGACTCAAGTCACAAAAGATACAAATTTATGATAGCAGGATAATTCTATTGATGTTTTTTACAAGTGCATTTTGTACTAATGGATTTCAGTCCCATGAAATTCCTGCCCAGTACGACATGCAAACAACATCACATTATGATTGCTCTCATAATTAGATTCATTAAAGGACTATGGTGCCAAAAGTGCACCTACAGTTAAATCCAGACCCTTTATTAGGCTTAACCTAGTTAGTCAGTGAAAGACAGGTGCTTCAGGAGGATTCCACCACAGCCAGTACATTATTCATACAGGGAAATAATTTAGGAAATAATAGTTATTCTTACACTGCCAGATATCTTGGCACTCCCCCATACACTCCTGTTTATCTAATGTCCTTAAGCTAATTCATAAGCACAAATTAGCTTTCTGGCTTTGTTTTTTGTTTTTCTTTGTGTGTGTGTTTTTTTGAAACAAAGCAACTCATTCTCTGTGACACCAGACTTGTGAGCTGTTCCAGGGAGACATAATTTGGGGATTACTCCCACCAGCCCACATAGATGCCCATAGCTCCTGCCCCAGCACAACTGCCACTGCAGCAGTATCAGTACAGTGATACAGCTATTTTGCATCAGCTGGAACAAACACATTTTGCTGCATAGACACAGACACTGATGACAAGGTGTCCCTGAAATGTTTCCTCTCTGTCCCTTATCTGATCCCAGATACTTGGAGTCCATAAGCCAGAATTATTTCCAGGTTTTTCTTTGTTAAGTTGGTAATGATGATGACGATAATACGGCTTCTATATGATAGCTTATTATCAAGTCTAGGGTGGCTAATTTAAGCACCCAGCTCTAGGGCATATGTGTCTTCAACTGACGTGTATCACCCACCATAAATGAGCACTACAGTCCTCATAAATGATGCAATATGTTTCTCTCTATGCTCAGTGGAGAAGCATATGTGCCTATGAAGAGCTCCAGAGGAAAAAACAAGCACTGTAAATATATATTTCTCTATACAGACCGAACAAAGAGACAATGTAAATTCTGTGTGACTCCATCACATCTGAAATGCAGGCAATCTCCCCTTCTTCTGAGGACTCATATGCAGAAATCTGGGTAATTTAGCACAACAATATAGCTGTTAGGACATGTCCAAAATCAAGACTCTATTCATGATAATACATTTGTGAAACCATCATCTATTTCATCATAACAACCCATCTACAAAGAGCAGGTTTGCATGGCACAGATTATAGTGTTAGCTATCCTTTTTAGATTGCCTACACTAGCAATCACACTATTATAATTTCTGTAGGGGGAAAAAAAGCATTAGAACTGGAAAGTAAATGTAAAATTACTTCAGAAACTTTGATTTTAATTACAGTCAGTGGAATGGGAAAGAGGACAGAATAGGAAATACAAATACAAAGGGAGTATAAATAGTATTCTCTCAAGACAGTATTATTTATCTTACTCTGGCTATAAAGTTGTTTTATTTTCTTAACTTCCTGCTTTGGAAAGCAGCCACTAAAGGAAAAGAAAGTGTGGTTTTGTAATGCAAGGATGGTGGGGTTTTGTGGTGGGCTTTTTTGTTTGGCTGGTTTGGTTTTTTTTTTTTTTTGTTTGGTTTGGTTTGGTTTTTTATTTTTTATTTCTAAAACTGGAGAATCCAAAGGCATGATTCATTTAAAAAGCAGGTTGGAGAAAAATTTAGCTGATTCCAAAATCAAGAAAGAAAGAAAGAAAGAAAGAAAGAAAGAAAGAAAGAAAGAAAGAAAGAAAGAAAGAAAGAAAGAAAGAAAGA
>JANHFX010015398.1:58113-101459 GCA_027560015.1 Chloroceryle amazona | reverse complement strand
TAAGATTTCTTATTTTGGGGAAAAAATAAATAAATAAATTTAAAAAAATAAATATTATTTTTAATCAAAACTTAACATAACGCCTCCCTTAAAAAAGTAGTAATTGTTCATCTTTTTTGTGGTGACATGAATAGTTTAGCATAATCTGACATATTTCATTATTACTTCTGAATGATTTACTAATATTAGTTCTTTCTGTGTGTAGGAGCTTATGAATAACCAGGTTGATGGAGAGCTAAAATATGATATAGATTAAAATGATATAATAGAAGCCCAATACACCAATCAAATGAATGAGAATAATGTTAATAAAAGAAAGATATTTTAAAATACCTCTACCTACTCAGAAAAAAATAACTCAGGGAAGTATTTCACAAGCTTTACTTATGATGGAAAAGTCACAGTTACCTAAATGTTGGTTTTCAGTGGTTTTTTTTTTTTCAGGTGCTGTGAATGCTTTGACATGGCCTCCAGCTGTCTCTCCAGAGAGGAACAGAGCTACTACAGGCTGTGTCCTGTCTGCAAGCCCTGTGGTGGCTATCTTAACGGTGTCTCAAAAGTCAGCGGGATCTTACATCTGGGTAACCGAAGTGAGGCCTTTTTGTCTAATAGGTTGAGCTGAACAGGTGCCTAATTTTGTTAAATGTATTGTCTAGATCTCTGCAGACTGTAATGGGAGCTGGGATTGGTACTGCCCTGGGAATGAACATAAATTTAGATGGTTTATGTTTGAGCCAAATTCTGCCATGAATCTTATGTCATGAGCTGCATGTGTGTAGGAGGCAGGGGTATGAAAAGTAGATGTTAAAAACATCAAGGATACACAAGGATCTGACTGAGACAGAAGCTATTGGAGACCTCTTCTCTTCTAGAGCAGAAACAGGAGGCCTGGGAGGAACGTCAGGGTGTCAATGCATGGCACAGGAGTGCCATATTCAGGCATCTGAATTTTCTCTGAAGACTGCAGTGTTCATCTCAAAGACAATCTTGTTGATTATCTTTGTACTTCATCCTTAACTCAATAATACTCAGGTATTGAGTAGTTCACTGATTCCCTTAGACACTGTTGTCATACAAGCACATATTAAATGCCTGTTTTTCAATTTAAGAATGAGGTAAATTTTCTTAATCTCATGAAGCTAGATGAGCAATACCAAGCACTTTTAAATTTTGTTGTTCTTTTTAAATGCAGGAAACAATATATATATATATGTGTATATCATGTGTCCTACACTCTTCTAGGAAACTCTTACCAATAGAAACTTTTTGTGTCACATCTGTAGACTGAGAGATATCAGCTGTATTCACTCACCTCCTGGGAAAAAAAAAAACACAACCCCAAAACTTGTAGTCCTTAAATGTCATCCACTATAATACCTAACAAAATATATCAACAAATAAGACCATTCTGCAAAGGACAAATTGTGTAATTTGTTTGATTTGAATCTACCAGGTGATGGAAACTTGGATCATCTACTTGAGTTATATTGTTTAGAAGACTGTTAAGCTGAAAATGCAGTCACTGTTTGATATACCTTTTGGGTTGACAAGTTAGCAAGAGAAAAAAATATCAGTGCTTTCTAGTGCTGATCACAACTTTTCCTATCAAAAGTATTTCAGGCAGACAGATTCAGTTTTCCTGGATCCCTGTATAAACAAAGAGAAGGTGCAAAAGAGGGACATAGCCAACAACTGAGGAACAGCAGTTTAGGGATCACCTCCCTAAACACCTCCCTATAGGGAGTGCTGAAAGCACTTGCTGGCATAACTGCGTAGTCTCTGACCATAATCTATGCAAAATCATTGAGATTGAGGAAAGTCCTCTGAGGACTGTGAAATGGACAAGGGAAGACTAGACTTTATTAGTGCTTTAGACACACCCATGCCCTGTTCATGTTTGGAAACTGAAGAAGTGTCTGGATTTATAGATACATTAGTTAGATGTTTTTAAAACTGTCTAAACGGATGGACTCAAAATATATTAATTCATCACTTGACATCTCTTTGGGACCTGCTAACAAGAGAAGCATCCCCATGGCCTTCATTGGGGATGATGTTGTTCAATAGCTTCATAAATGTCCGGGGTGATGACATAGAATGTCCCTCAGAGAATGCCTGGCACAACTTCAATTCAGAGGTTCCTTGAGATACCTTAGGAGTGGAATATAAAGTTCAAGAGGGAGAAGTATGACATTTTTCAGCTGTGGTAGAATATCTGCATGCATTAGGAACTGATTTGATGGGCAACATCCTGATGAAAAGCACCCGGAGGTTACAATGAATCTCAGTATGAGCCAGCAGTGTGCTTTCACCACAAATAACTCAAGCTACTTACTGGGATTTATTAGGAAGATCACGGCAGGTGAGGCAGCAGAAGTTATTGAATGCCGCAGTGTTGGTGAAGTCACATTTGGAAATCTGTATCTACTTTTTGGTCATCCCGCTTCAGGCGTGACTTGTAGAAAAAGGGAAGCATCCAGGAAAGTGAGGTTCATCTGGGAGATGCAGGCTGCTGTAGTGTAATGTACCAGGCTGGGGTGTTGCCCATGTCTAGTTAGGTGAAGACGAAGCTAGGGAGAGATCTATTAGCAGTCAGTAGCTACTCTAAGGGTACTTACTTTTTGGTAGTGGCAGAGAAGACAGCATCCATTGAATCTAGTCAACCTAAGACACTTAAATTTAGTAGTCTGAACCTGCCACTGAATCTCTTAATTGGCAAATTATCAGTTAGTATTTGTTGCCATTCTGTAACTGTTCCAGTTTCCTTCTGACTTGGCTAAGATTGCTCTTTTGAGAGGAATTATGATGAAGTCAGCAAAGTTTAAACTGAAAATATGATATGTATTTTATCAGTGCCAGTAATTTTACAAAGAGAGTAAATAAACATAGGTACATTTTCCCAAAGGATGTAAACTTCATTTGAAATCTTTATGATTTAATACCTGTCTATGATGAAATGCCCTAGTTTAATTAGGAGCAGCAGGTCCAATTCAGAGATTACATAACTGAAGTCTATGTTTTTTTCTACAGTCATATTAAAAGATCATCTTCATTCCAGCTGTCCCTAAAAGAGATTGATTCCCCTTTGCAAATAGAGTCCATTTTCAATACTGCCATTGTGCAGACTAATCCTAAAACACAGGCATAAGGTTCTGAACATATGCAAACAGGCAGCACTTGTCAGCACATGTGGAAAGTCAGCATTTTTAGGCTATTGAGTTTCAAAATTTTTTGACAAAGTTCCAAACTGAGGTTCCATCTACAGTGTAAAAGAAAAGAAAAGTGAGAAAGAAAACAGTTTATTGGGAAATGCAGAGTGTAACAGAAATCATTGAAGACTTTGGAGTAAAATCTTACTAGAAGAAAGAGAAAGTATTAAGTAAAGCAAAACAAGCAAGCCAAAATCACTACAAAAAGTCAATATAAATGATAGACAATTCAAAAAAACCTACTTCCCCTGTGGCTAGTCTTCCAATGCTTTGAAGAATCATAAAGAATAGTTATAAGAGGTTTATTTTCTTTAGCCTGGAAAAAGGAAGTGGGAGAAAAATGCTGTCAAAGAAGATATAATAAATATCTGGTGAATGAACAGTGTCAAATCTCCAAAGAGATTGGAAAAAACACATTGATTGGTTCCTTTAACACTGCTCAGTGTAAACAGTCTGTCTATGCAAAAATGTCATGCTATCTGGCAGGGTCATGAACAAAACAATTCTCCAGCAAAAACTCCTGATGTCCTTCCCCAAAGGGTTCTTTGAATCTAACTAAAATGACACACGGGTGCACGACCATTTCTTGGAGCATTCATAACATGCTGGTGCAAATGAGGACATTTAAGTGAAAGGATGTTCTGAGAACACAAGTACATTAGTCAGCTCTGAGCAAACACCACCCCTGCAAACAAGAAGTTGTCGGGATGACTAATTATGGCATAAATAGTTGAGATTACTGATAATCTACAGAAAACATTCCAGGAGTGTATAATTATACTATGTACTTATATGTACACCCAAACATATTTCTACCTAAGTATAGACTCTATCTGCAGCAAAAATAATGTTGTTCAAAGTCTTTGTTGAATGAACACTATGACACTGTAATGGAGAAATAAGAGTTACTGTTTTGAGTAGTTAATTGCAAAATAGTGGTATTTAAGTGATGCAATTTGGTGTTTGGTTTGTAGTTTGTCTTCTGGGTATTTGTTTGTGGGTTTTTTTCTTTGTTTTCTTTTTTTGTTTGTTTGGCGTTTTTGTTGTTGTTGGTGGTTTTGTTTATGGGTTGTTTTTTTTTCTTTTAAATACAATCTAAAAGAAAAAAACTGAAATCTTAGAGCAGTTATTTATTTCAGATGATGTTCATCTCTGAAGTTCTACTTAAATATGTGAAAAAAACCCAAAATGTTTCTAAAACTGTTTTCCAGTAAATGTAGATCACTGATGTGTTCTGTCAGTGCAAACACCAGCCAAACATGACCCTTCTGGGTTACATATTCTGCGTTCTGTGCAACCCATTCAAGAGTCACATAAGGATGCTGTGAAACTTTTCATTGTGTTCAATATTTCACAGTAATTTTAGACAACATAGGAGAAAAGTGGAAATTATTATTAAATTACACAACTTCTTTCCCATCCCAGGAAAGCATTGCCTTTTTGTGTTTCTTTGTTTGGAATTTTTGTTTTGTTTTCTTTGTTATTAGGAGGAACCCAAGGCATTACAGAAAATGTGTAGGATGATTGGCAGAAAGCTTTCATACTGATACTTCCCATAAGTCCTTGCCCCAGACTCCAAGAATTGGGTTTCTTCCAAACTTCTTGTGTTCAAATGAAGAAATATGTTTAATGAAGGTATGAGTTTTCACACTCAGAGAATTTATTGGTAGGAAATTAAACTGTATACTCAGTTGTTTGTTGTAATTTGTGAAGCCAGTTTACTAGAGGACAGATTGTAGATGAGGTAGATAATCACAGATCCATAGTTCTGGATTTTATTTGTGTGACTTTAGTTGTTAGTAATTTAAATTCATAAAAATTTATCTCTATTAGCAAATATGGCATATACTAGACATTACTGTCTATGTGGTAAGAGCTTGAGAAACCTGTTGCCTCCTCCTTCCTTCTCAATGATAACAAGACTGTAAACCCTTTAGAATAAAAAACTTCTGCTGAACTTGCTTAAAAGCCTGATACAATGATGTGTTTTAAAGACTGACTGTATTGAATGATCCATTTAATTTAAGTAGTTCAAATTAACTATTTTTTTTATAATGCACTGACTAGAACAGATGATCTAAATCTGCATTAACTAATCACTTTTGCTCTATAAAGTACTGGAAGCATTTCATATTCTAGAAAACAGATTTACAGAGCTTCTTTGACTTGATTTTTTTGCACAGCCTCCCACTTATTACATCTCATGCTAACTATTAACCATAGTGAGCATGAGACATATTGAAAGGTGAGTAAGAGAAAGTAGTGGATAGAGTGTGCAAAAGTTGGCATCTGAAGGCATAAAGATTATGAAACATGGCTTTTTTTACTAACTTCTTGACTATTTAAATGAGTATCTGCAGTGTCTCCTTTTATTACTAACATGAGTTCCCTATGAAAATGCACAACATGATTTAATTTTTCTTCTTTCCATTTCATTTGTAAATTATATGAAAAGGCATGACAATGGTTAATCTGCCATTGTGCTGAGGCTAAGGTCTGTCCTGATTAATATTGTCTTCTCCTGCCTCAACCGCTCATCATTCATCTACTCTCAATTGCCTTTGGGGAAGAAGACAGCTTTTTGTTCTGGGTTTGCACGATTTCTATCAGAATACAGGCCTGTTACTCAGTCATGGCTCTTAGTTGCAATAATAATGCAAATTATCACCACAGATAGAAGGAGGTTTTCCTCTTTCACAGTGAATCATCACTAGATGCAGGAGAATTAATCTATCTTGACATAGTTCATTGTGTAAATGAAGTTGAGAGAATCAGCATAAGAATTATGGTAGTTGTCCTTAATCAGTGTAACTAAGTCTGTAAGCAGATCCAGGGTGCAGCTACATTAACATTGTTATTTGGGTCAGGAACAGGATTCTAATGTGAATGTTATGATTATCATGCATAGGCTGGCATCATAGGGTGGTCTCAGAGGACAGGAACAAGATTTTCTTCCAGGTGAAATTAAACAAAGAAAGGGACTCCAGGGGTGTCCTGGTGCACTTCAGCTTCTAATGGACATTTAGTTTATGGTACCAGAGTAACTGTAGCCTGATGTAAAAATTCCAAAATACATGCACTGTAGATGCTGAGTCCTTGCAGTTATTTCACTCTGAAGATTTACTGCCATTATACAACAGTATTTTTTAATATACACATAGTTCCAGACAAAAAAATCTTTAGAAAGATCAGTGACATCCATAGACATGAAACCTAGAGAAACTTCAGATTTTGCTACTGAGTAATTTAAAAGAGAAATGGAATTGATGTAAGGTACTTTTACAACCTACTCTAGGTAAGCCTAATTTATCAGGGGGGGTTGGATGCAGAGATCCCTCCCAACCCCCACCATCCTGTGATTCTGTGGTTAAGTAATTTTGTGAATGATACTAAAATAGGAGGATCTGGGGACTCCCTTGAGGATAGAGTGGCCTTCCAGAAAGATCTGAATAGACTAGAGAGATGAGCAAACATCAACCATATGACATTTGACAACAGCACGTGGGATTCTTCACCTTGCACAGGGTTATCCTGATTACACATACAAACTGGGTAATGAGAGGCTGGAGAGCAGCCCCATGGAAGGAGATCTGAGGTTTGGGGTTGATGGCAAGTTGAATATGAGTCAACAGTGTGTCCCAGCAGCCTGAAGAGCCAACTGTGTCCTGGAGGGTGCATCATGGACAACATAGCTCTCTGGTTGAGAAAAGTGATTGTCCCACTCCACATTGTACTGGTGCAACCTCACCATGAGTACTGTGTGCAGTTAGGGTTGCCTCAATATCAGAAGGACATCCAACTATTAAAAAGTGTATCCAGAAGAGGGCAGCCAAGATGGTGGAAGGCCTCAAAGGAAAGACTTATGAGGAACGGCTAAGGTCACTTGGCTTGTTCAACTTGAAAAGAAGGCTGAGGAGTGATCTCATTGCAGTCTACAGCTTCCTCATAGGGGGCCAGTAGAGGGGAACATGCTCATCTCCTCTCTCTGGTGACCAGCAATAGGACACCAGAAAATGAAATGAAGCTGTGTTAGGAAAACTTCAGATTAAACATTAGAAAAAGGTTCTTCACTAAAAGGGTGGTTGGTCACTGGAACAGGCTCCCTGGAGAAGTAGTCATGGGAAGTCAAGCCTGTCAGAGCTCAAGGAACGTTTGGACGACACTTGTAGTCACATTGTTTAGCTTTAAGTAGTCCTGCAAGGAGCAGGGAGTTGGACTAGATAATCCTTACGGGTCCCTTTCAATTTAAGGTATTCTGTGATTCTATTATTCAGATTTTGACCTAAATACTAATTTTCTGTCCTTATTCCTAATCTTACAGTGTCATATTAATAGTATATGTGACATATCTTCAGAAAACTGTTTTGTTGTTGTTGGTTGGTTGGTTATTGTTTTTGTGTTTGGTGTTTTTTTTGTTTGTTTGGTTGGTGGTGGTTTTGGTTTTGTTTGGGGGTGTTTGTTTTTTGTTTGCTTGTTTTTAACTAATTCATTTGGTTTTGCAATATGTGTGCAGCTTTACAGTCAACTGCTTGCAAAAGGATGGATAGGTTAATGACAAAATTTAAGGATTTCTAGCTTCAAACAACTTACAGTTCTCATTCTTTTTTATTTCAATGAACTGAGATGCCCTCTATTATTTAGGTGAATTTTTGTCAGACTTCAGCTTCCTTCCATCTATGCATTTATGTTAGGGTTTGCAGTTGTTTTTTTCCCAGTATGATATTCTTGGTTCACATATAGAACAGGTAGAAAAAAAGGGACAATACTTGAGCTTGCTGTATCTCCATTCTAATTTGTAAGCACTGACTTCAGAAGGATGAACATATTGTAAGGGTTGTATAAAATTTTGCATCTTGGCATAATTGCTAATTTTGTAAGTATATATATTTATATATGTCTCTGTATAAGTCTCTCTAGGTTCAGTATGGATATACATAGAAGTAAGAAATCCGAGTCTCTTTCTGCTTTAAAATTGACCATCTGGAAGATCTTGTCCAGAGCAGATGCTGTGTTTCTTTTAAATTAACATTTTAATTACTATGTGATCAAAGGACTGTCCTAGAACAAGAAATGTGAGTTATTTCTGGCAACATATTAATTATAATGTTGCTATACAGTGATGTTACCTTTTTATACACAACCATCCACTAGTCTATTGATTTTTATTCATAGTCCATTAAGAAGGTTTTGTTGAACTTCTCATTGTCCTTTCAAGGGCCTCATTCAAGGTGAATGTGTTGTCCTTAACTTTTATCTCATTGATTGCTCTCTGCAAAGCACTTCAAGAGAAAAAATCAAGGAGTTACAAAGAACTGCCCACAGCACTTATTTGGACCACATGAATGCAATATCTTCTGTTCAATAAATATTTTATTTCTATTTTAAAAAGAGACAAGAATGAATAGTTCCTCATCTGAATAGGAATTTTTTGTGCTTACTGGAATGAGCATTTCACTAAGGTTCTGAAGTTTTCTATGTTCCAAAATCCCCTTCCTGAAACAGAGGCATAATTCTAGATTTAGGATTCACTGCAGTGCAGTATTTGTGTGTAAAAATGCATTACCTTCTGAGCACACTGAGCTTAGTTACTGTCACCTTGCATTCAAATGGTCTCAGTGACAACTCTTTCGCAAGAAGGTTGTCTTAATAGCCATGCAAGTTTGAAATCCTACAGAAATCTGACCCTCCTTCAAATTATCAGACCCTCTTAACATAATCTTTTGGATTCTGAACCTATGAGATGTTAATATTTATATTTTATCCACACTCAAGATAATTAAAGAATTATGTCTATGCAGCAGTTTTTGTTTGTGTGGTTTTGTTGTTGTTGTTGGTGGTTTTTGTTTGTTTGTTTGTTTTTCAGGTAAACTTGACCCAAGAACTGTGATCTGGAAAGAAAGTACCTACTACCCTAAAATTTTATTAAACTGTGACTATTGAAAATAATAGTACAGACATGAGGAAACCTTTCTACAGGGAGGTTATAAAATCACAAAGAAGTTGCAAATGCCCCCAGCATCTATGGCAAGTATGGTAAGAACAGTAGAGGGAAGGTCAGAGTGATTGATAAATGCTTAAAAGGATACAATAGCTATTTCCTATATGTGTGCAGACCCTACTACAAAAGCTCTGAGATTGCTCAGCATGGCATGGATGGACACAGATTGTCTGATTTCAAATATACCTATCATCAAAGAACTCATCAATGAATCAGTGAAACCACATTTGGAGTATTGTGTCCAGTTCTGGGCTCCCAGTTCAAGAGGGACAGGGAAATACTAGAGAAAGTCCAACAGAGAGATATAGTGACAATGATGAAGGGACTGGAACACCTCTTTTATGAGGAAAGGATGAGAGGCCCTACCTGGAAAAGAGAAGACTGAGAGGGATCTTATGAATGTTTACAAATATCCCAGGGTGGGTGTCAAGTAGAAGGATACTCAACATGAGATAAAACTTCTTCATGGTGAGAGTGACAAAATACTGGAACAGGATGCCCAGAGACATTGTGTAATCTCCTTCTCTGGAAACTTTCAAGACCCTCTTGGATCTGTTCCTGTGTAGCATGCCCTGGGTGTTCCTGTGCTGGCAGGGGGGTTGGACTCGATGATCTCTGAAGGTCCCTTCCGCCCCCTATCATTCTATGATTCTATGAATCTATGAATGCAAGGCAAGTATTTTAATAGAGAAGTTCATCAAGAAATACCTGGAGGTAAGAGAGGAGTGGATGATGGTTCTGTCTTCTTGGTGTGCTGTGGGAATTGGAGAGCAAATCAATCTAACTGTTCAATGTTGCCACTTCTGTAATGTATTTCCTTATTCGCTTTAAAATTCCAGCGGTAATTTCAGATGAACTATTGTCATGGTCTGAGTCTACCCAGCTGGCATCAAAGCACCACACAGTCACTTGTTGTCTTCTACCTGCTCTGTAAGGGATGGGGAGCAGAAAATAAAGCAAAAGTTTTGCGGGTGGAGGGAAAAGACAGAGAAGGCTTACTCATCAATTATTGTCACAGGAAAAAGACAGACTCAACTTGGGGAAACAAAATCAATTTAATTTAAACAATAAAACCACAACCAATTCACCAATTTAATCAGAGTAGGACAGTGATAAATACAAGATCTTAAATAAATACACCTTCCTCCCACCCTTTCAATCCTCCCAGGCTTAGCTCTGCTACCTCAGCAGTGCAGGGGGGCAGGGAATGGGGTTTGCAATCTGTCCCAGTCCAGTCCATGTTGTTCGCACAACTCCTTTCTTCTCAGGGGAAAAACTCCTCACAATTCTCCCCTGTGGCAACAGGGCATTCCTCCCACAGGAGACAGTCCTCCATGGGCTTCTCCTAGAGCACGGGTCCTTTCTGTGTCCTAGCAATGGACTGTGCTAGCCTGGGCTCCCCCCAGAGTCACAGTCATCTTAGAAATTAGTCCCTTGTTCCAGTGTTGGGTCCTCCATGGGCTGAAGACAGGACTTTTCCCCACTGTTGATCTCTAAGGGATGCAGGGGCTCAGCCTGCCATCTCACCATGGGATGAAGGGGAATGGCTGCTCCAGTGTGCCTCCCACCCTCCTTCTTCACTGACCTGCATGTCTGCATGGTTATTTCTATATTGTCCTACTCCTGTCCAAACAAAAATCTCCCAAGATGAAAGAAATTGCCTAGCAGATTTTTCCCCTCTTAAATTAGTTATTGCAGAGGCCTGATTGTCTTGGCCTTGGCCAGAGGCAGGTCCTACTTCCATCCAGGGGAGCTTCTCTAAGTGTCTTACAGGAGCTGCCGTGCCAGTAGCCCCCTCTCCACACCCCCCACACCCCCTCACCTGCTACCAAAACCCTCCAGGCACAAACCCAACATAACTACTGACATAAAAAAATTGAAAATTATATCTAATAAGTGGGTAAGCTGGGGTCAGGATTTTCATCATCCTTTTTAGACAGATTGGGCAAACTTAAAAGGATTTATTCTGTCAAAAAGTCTTCTGTTGCACCATTTCTGCATAAAGGAACCTTTCTGAGTAAATAAAACTTGCATAAATGAAAAGTTTCATAAATGCTCTTCCTGTCTCATGTAGATTTCCCAAACCCTCTGGGGGCACAGATTCCTATTTGCCTAGAGAAAGTCACTGGCTCTACTGCTTTCCAGCAGTATACAGGCAACCTTCCCAGAGTGGCTGCTCTTCTCATCATCTGTGAAATGAAGAAATACTCTATGAGAAGTTTAAAATTAAATCTTTCTATGCTAAATCAGGGAAGGATCCAAAAACCTAGCCATTTCACTCCTCCTGGCTTCTGATAGTGTATTTTCAAGGTTACTGGATACAACCCAATCTTTCCATCCTCAGATCCTACATAGTTCTTGTGTCCCTGTTAGACTGAGGCAGGGATAAAGTCCAGGTGGAAGATCTCCAAGCCCTGTTATGCTGTTCCTGCAGGATGTTGCAGAAAGGATTTGTGGCTAAATGTCACTTCCGTTTAAAAGTACCAAGGGGTTAAAGCTGGTATTATAAACATAATTTTCAGGGGAAGCATGCCAGATAAATGCTAATCTGCTCCTTAAGCACTCTCCAGTGATTTTCATAAGCACTCTTCAAAGAGTAAAACTAAGAATATCATAGTACAATATAGGAATTTCAGTGCAGACACTCTTCAGCCAGTGTGGTTGTAAACCTCCTGGGCAGAAGCTATACAAAGCGAGGGAGTCCCTGCCACCATCTATGGATAAACAGAAGGAAGGGCAGATACTAAGAGTTTTCTTTCTACCTAGAAATCTTTCAGGCAACATTTTGAGAAGCTGGCAATTTTTACACAAGCTTGGAAATAGTAAGGTGGTGAATCTGAAGTGAGGCACAGAGAGAGAGACTTACCTAGCTTGAAAGTACTGTTTATTTCCTTTTATCCAGAATTTCATAGAAATATGCTATAGAAAGATTTTGTCTTGAAAGTGATTTTTTTTGTGTGTGACTATGTGCTGAAGCTACAGATGGCATTGGACGTCAGGGGTCTCAGATGATGTATCCTTCACAGCAGAGCCCCATGAGAGAAAAATTAATTGTGTAGCTGGTTTATGGATGTAGAAAAAGTTGGAGTTTTCAGAACACAACAAATAGTGTTTCCCACAAGGGAAGACACATTAGCATTCAAATCTACCATAGGACTATGGCTCTCTATTGCTCACTAACAATATAGTGTTCAACTAAATACTTGTTTGAGGCTTCTGTCCTGCTTTACCAAGTGCAGTATCTGTGGACAGCACATCAAAGCAGTTTGACCTGGAAATAAAATGAAGCTTTGAGGGATCCCTTGCATGCCACAGCTCTCTCAACAGCCTGTATACACTCCTACTACTCCCAATTTCTAAAGTGCTTTTGTTATTATATATATATAAGAAAAAAAAAAAGATATAAAAATGTAACAAGTCATGCTGAGGGGTTTGTGGACTGCACCGCAGCTGTGGTCCTTTAACAGTCAAAGGCAAAAATATTTTCATTTATTGCAGAGTCCAGAACAGCTCTGCTAGTCATACATTTTTCTCCCACATGTCATCTCAGTGTCCCTCAGGAGTCCTGAATTACATTTACAATTCAGCACATCAAGCAGTTGGGTGTGGCACGAGACTCCTGAAGAGGAACAGAAAATACAGTGCTTCTCAAGAGCCAGGAACTACCACTTTGGAGTCTGGTCTTGGCAAAGTCTTGCTAGATTTGGCTTAAACCTTTTGTCACAGAGACATGATGTCTATAACATGAAAGGATAACATTGACTGTTATTCCCTCACCCATCACAAAATAATGGGTGGTGTAGCTGTCAAAGTCACAGCTTTGATGGAAGGAAAGTGTTGCCCTGTCAAGATTGCCTGGACTTCTAGGCAGACATTTGTGTTGGAAGGGTCTGTGAATTTTTCACAGATACCTTAGCCATTTGAACTAAGTAATTGCCACAGCTGAGATTACCTGCTTTCTGCAATAACAAGAGCAAGAAATCATGGTTGAAGACAAACCCATAAGTGATAACGTTTGCTGAACTGCCTGCCCATTCTTGTAATCTCCATTAATCTAAATCTGTTTTGAAGAAGATTGGATTTATCAGTCTGTTTTGATGTTACTCTCATTATACTATCAGATGACTGGTTCTCTCCCAGCTATGCCTAGATAAGTCTTGACCCTGCCTGATCCCAAACCAAAGTACTGATTTTGCATAGAGGAGATGCAATAATCCATCAAAACGTCAATATCCATCTTAGAACTCCATTAATCATCTACAGGATAATGTTCACCATTCCCATCATACATCATCATTCTGCATCCCTATCAGTGCTAGAGAAGTAAAATCCAGAAGTATTCTAAGGTAAGGGCAGCTGAAGGCCCACTTAGTTAAATGTGACATTACCTCACCTTTATAGAATTTAGGAATATAGTTAAATAAAGCTGATCATCAAGATTTCCTGAACAGCCAAAGAAAAAAGGTAAATTTCCCTAGAAGACAATTCAGCCCAATGCAAGCTGGAATGAGTCTTGCTTTATGGTGGATGCCATCTCCATAGGGCAAGACTCCCAACTTTTAGATGAGTAAAGAATTTCTCAGTGTAACTGAATAAGTTACGATTAACTGAGGTACACAATTCCTCCTTCTTTTTTTCTTAGCCACAGTGTCTTATTGATAACATGCACATAAAAAATCCTTTTAAAATCCTGTTTGCCCTATTTATCTGAAAATGTACCAATATTTTCTTAAATTAGTTTACTTTTTTTCAATAGTGTTCATTCCTGTGACTAATTTTTCTTTTTAAAATTTTTGTTTCATGTTTTTTGTAATAATTGTAAGAATATTCAAAGTTTCAGAAAAATGTTCCTGTGCTGAAGGGAAATGAAGGATAAAATTCTTAGAAATGTTCAGTAGAGAAAACAGGAGAATTTGGATTAATCAGTTAAAAAATTTGTGTTTTGAACAATCTCATTTTTATTGTTTTCTTTTATCACTTCTTTGTAATATATTAAACTGAAAATTAATTTGGGAGTAAACCCTCATAGTTTTGATTTTGAAAGTATAAATGCAGGTTGTTTGGAGAGTTTAAAGTTTTTAAAACATTTGGCTTTCAACAGTTGTCAGAATGTTGTTCTGGCTATTTCTAGGAAACAGCTCTTTTTTTTATGAACAGCTTTGTTTGGATGAATCTCTCTTTTTCAATGAAGAAAATGTTTTTACAAAATTAATATTTAAGAGTAATTGTTAACATAAGGCTTTGGTTTTTATGACCTGAAATATTGGTTTCATCTTGCCTAACTTTAAACTCATATGGCTAACCTAAAACCTTAGTAGTATCTAGGTTGTCTTCACAATCAGTGATAAGAAGTATGCTTATTTATGGTATAATTCACAGTAATTTCTATTTCAGACAACTCCTTTGAGACAAATATTTCATCAAATATTTGTTTGGGGAGTGTTTGCTTTCCCTTTAGGGGAGTTAACAACTAGATCAGGTACAAAAGTCTTTGGTAAAATGAGTAACATCCAAATCAGATGATGACCTGAAATGAAAGCATCAACATCCATATAAATTTGTACTTTCATATAGATGCAATAATCTTTTCATTTCAGGGAATATTCATGTACACAGACATTAGTCATGCACTTGCCAGTGCTCTGAGTCATTTTCTGGTGGCATTTACCGCCTTTTTTGTTAGATTAGAAAAATTTTCTCATCCTGGGTGCTGTGATTTACACTGTGGGTGACAGGCTAAAGGAATCAGAATGTGCATAATTGTCCTCAGACTTACTTATTTCAGTTATATCTTCCTGTCTACTTATTCACATGAATGCGTGTAGATGAGATGAAGAATTACCCTAGTCTACTGTCTATATTTATTTATCTAAGTCATTATAGGTAGTGATTTTCTTGTATGAATATGCTACTAAAAAATATTATCAGTATTCTTCATTTATATCTCCACTGCAAAAGAACAAAGTTTGAAGGTGGAAAAAATCAGACTGAAGATGTCATAAAGAGCTTTCAAATAACATGAAAATCAGTTTGTGTGCAACCACAGGAAAAAAGAAGGAAGAAAAAAGGAACAAGCAACAGTTTTCAAAACTTTCCTGAATTCATAATATCCCTGTTAAAAGCCAAGAGAAGAATCATACCACCTGATATCTGTATAATAAATTAAAAAAAAACCAAACAGATACAAAGCCATCATAAAACTTGATTTTGATCTCCCTCCCCAACTAGAAACAACAGTAATTAAGGATGACCTTTTTCCTTTAGCTATTATCTCTCAGTTTTTTCATTATTTGTTTTTGTAGACATATTTGCATACTTAGTGTCTTCGAATTTGTGAAATACAGCACAGCAGACAGCAGAGGTCCATTGAATGCACTGATGTATTAATAATGAGAAAAATAGTGTATGCAAATCAGACCTGCTAAGGCTGTTTTTTCTCCTAAAGGGGGAAGCAGAGAGCTTCTGTTACCTCCCTGGTTTGGGGCTTGCACATACTCAGCTTTCCATCACTTCGGGAGCTCCCTTGTCACCTCTTTCCTTTCTTTGTGCTTATCTAGTGACCATCTGTATTGACTATTTTTGTAGTTAACTCTTTGATACATATGTCTTCAAGTTTGCTTGTAAATGTCTAGCAAAATATGTCTTCTATAAATAAAATGGATAATTTGTCCATTGAAATCTAGATGTACTAGAGACTTGAGGTAATCAGCTGATCATATCTCCACAGTATGACTGGATGAAATAATAAACATGCAAATAGCAACACAGCAACAAAACGTTATCAGCAGTTGTCTTCTTGAGTGTGTCTTTGTTGGGCCTGGTATTACATGTAAAACTTCTGATAATTAATATTTACCTGTGCATATGTACTTGTATATATGTACATTATAAACACTATGTGCACATGGATAACATCTGCCTAGTCAGTAAAAAAAGCATTTGTTTCTTTTCCATGTACCAAATCATTAACAAATCAAGTAATTCTGAGTAGTGAAAAAGCATCACAAAAACCTTCCTGGCTGCTTTTATCAGTTAAGCTCCAAAAAGTGGCAACCTAAATAGCCTATATGTTCCTTTTTCTCATTATGGAATCGCCATGCCTTAGATCATCACTGGCATTCCCACCTACCTTTATTGTCCCTTTCTTTTACAAAGGAATTGTAATGACTAATTCCTCTGTTCTCTCATGTAAAGCTTAAACTCTATTTTACTTCTCCAATTGTGCTATTTTTTTTCAGAAAACCTTTCTAAACCTTCTTTTCCAAGTACAAGAGACCTTAAAAAACATGAGCTATTACAAGCTTTTGGACTCTATGGTTCAGTCTCCAGGTCTGTAGCTACTTAGAACTGTCCTTTACTTCATTTCTTGAAGAGTAAACAAAATACTGCATTGCAGCAAAACAAATTTAAAGAGACACAATAGGGCAGAGGTCTGGATAAGAAAGGATCAGTTTAGTTTGCCTCCTAGCAAAATATTAAAAGAAACAAGAGACGGAGAAGCAGCCTATTTGTTCTTTTTAGTTATGGAAACTTGAATAGAGCCTGTTAGAGACATTATATTCTAACCGATGAAGCCAGCAATATGCATTGTTGGAGGAATATCATAATGCTGCATTTAATATTGCTATACTGAATACAGAAGGTATGAAAACCAGAGATGTATATTAAAAAGGCAATAATTTATAACTGATGCTTATAGCTTGTTTGTTTGTATTTGTTTGTTTTGTTTGTTTCTTAAAAGAATCACAAGGTTTTAATAGTTAAAAAGTAATCAATATTCTCCAGTTCAAAAAAGAGTACTGGAAATTAGATGGATAGTAGCTATCATATGTGAACTCTGGATAAATGTATATAAAGACTGTGAAACTGAGGTTTTTATTGCGTTTTGTGCAGTACTTAGAAGCAGTGCACAGATTATTGGAGGTGTTGGAACACAAAAAAAACAGTAAGTTAAATGAGAATTCTCTCTCCAAATCTTCAACAGTTGTGGTCTTGTGGACAGGGAAAGGCCAGTGGAAATAGTCCAGTATTCCTTTTGCACAGAGCTCTGCTTTTCTGCTTCTTTTCCTTAGCAGCAGCGTGCAGAAACTGACAGCTTCTCTAAAGAGACAACCTTCCTATTGCTGTATGCAGTGATGGAGATGGCCTCCTGAGACCTACTATTGTTATTGGATCACATAAGGCAAAGTTTGGGTCCAGGCAAGCACATGTGTTTGGAATCTAACCCAAGGACCAAAAAAGGTATTCTGATCTATGTCTCTCCAACACACATTCAGAGATTTTGGAGCAGCTGAGTCATTAAAGTCCCTGGTGACTATCACAACAGCTTTTCTGCTTCTGCTTACCTCAGCATAACATTACGTGAAGGGTATCATAAAGGTACCTGTTTCCTTCAGAAGCTCCTACAGATTCTATCTTCCAATCCACATCCCTAAAATGTCTGATTAGATGTGAGTTACTGCTGTGTCTCTAGCTTACTTGGAAACCATTTGTGCTTTTAGTTCTCAGGCTGAAAGTTTAATTCCTTGTAAGGTGCCTGTTCCTTATGAATTCACATATATCTCCTTCCAAAAGCAAGTGGCCTGTTCTGAATCCTGCCTCCTTTCATGTCCTCCCCCATTCACACAGAAAACACACAACTTACTAGAGACAGTTTTCATTTACACATTATGTGCTCAGACCCTCACAACGGATATGCTCCTGGGTGAATCAAAACCATTTGTTTGGGTCTGATCCTTCTTGTCAGTACAAGGCAACACAAGGGCAGTCAGATGGGCATTCTCATCATTGTTTGTTGTCCCAAATGTTGAATATATTGATTTTTTTTCCAGTAACACATAAATTGAACTGAAGATTCTTAAAAGGAAGTTCAGCATATTGTACTTGAAATGGAAGTAACATTTACCCACATATCAATCTGTTTGCATACCATAGACCTTAATTTCTGCACAGCTTAATGCATATGTCTTTAAACATCCATATCTTAAAGGTGAACACTTTACAGTGACATGATTGCTTTTAAGGTTTTTTATATCTTTTGGAGGACAGACCTGCAAAGAGCGGAACACTCACATCCCATGGAATTAGGGCTAGCACAAGATGGTAGTTGCCTAATTAATTACCTTTATGTGTGGCAGGTTCACTTCTTGGAAAGCATGTTATGCGTTACCTGGGTGATACAAGGTTTAACCTAAACAGGTAGGAGCAATCCTGATCTCTGTATATAGCCTACACACTGCGGTGGCAGTTTTCTAAGTAAACTCCTTTATGCAACAGAGATTTATGAAACTGTAAGAAAAGCTGCCCAAAATACAAGCTGGAGTAGGAGTTAAGCCAAGTGTCGTCTACAGAGTCTGAATCCAAATGAGTGTTTATTTTTTCAGACCATAACACTTACAAGCTATATTTGCCTTAAATTGAAGAACATGAAGTAATGATACAGCATTTCACCACTTTGACTAGGGTGAGTCTTCTCATTCACTAGGATGCAGATTGTTTCCTGATAGAGCACAGAAGGAATCTTTTCTCTTCTTACCCAGCTCTAGATATACACTCACACTATTTTCTGAAAATATTTCATATCCTAGAGTAATTTCTGTTTGTGTGTGGGAGTTTAGTATGGTACGATCTGCATTTTGCTGCTCTACTGTCACATATACAACTGCAGTATGAACCAATGGATAAGAAATATTAGAAAATCACAAAATTCTGTCCTGAAATGATGTGTAAAGCTTCTGCAACAGTGCAAAGATATGTCCAAACAAACTTTTTCAATAGCAAAGTGAAAAAATTATTGCAAAGAAATGCATGAATAAGAGACAGATAAATGGACAAAACTTCTAATTACCAATTCTTATAATAAAAAAGGAACTGCCTCTTCAAATGGGCAACTCAGTTTGAAGTCTCTGAGGTTCAATTTGTATTTAGAAATATATTGAGGTTTTCTATTACATTTGGATTAGCTTTACTAGTTTTATGCTTTTTTTTCCCAGTCTTAGCTGAGCTTTTATGTATTGAATATTCTCACAACATTTGTTAGAAGTTTTTGATGTAATTCTTGTTACAGATTATTCAAAAGGCCATTTAATACACTTTATACAATGAAAATGATAAAAAATATTTTTTAATTCTGGAGAAATGGAGAAAAATAAGTTTGTTGAATGGAGATGATAACCTGGGTTGACTAGGTGAGATAGTAATAATTGCTTTTATTCTAATGGGTAACAGCAGCAGGATTTGTAGTGAACAATTTCTTTCTATAGTTGATTTCCTGCCTCTTTTTTGTTGTTATTGTTTTTTGTTTTGTCTTATGAGAGCTTCAGAACTGTGTATATTTGTGCAGACAGGAGAAGATAATGTGTCACAAGAGAAGCAGCAACTCAAGAGACAATGAGGACCCAAAAATGAAGATGTTGTCTTGGGACTAAAACAACCCAGGACTAATTCTCTTTTCTGTAACAAATTTAGCATAGTGTGACCTTGAGCAAGGCATTTCAGGCTATGTGCATAAAATATTTTTTTGTTACCAATGACTGTTGCTTAAATCCAAAACATCTATCCTCAAAATCCTACTGCTGTCCAACTGCAGAGCCACATGGATTTTCTCAATCCCTTTAAATGATATCAGTGGTGTTCTGAAGGCACCCACCTTTCCTCTGCTCTCAAAGCTCATCTACACTGTGATAGATATTGAAATAATCATTGACGCAGATGGTGAGCAGGAGACTGATTCTGCAGTCTGGTGGTTATAGTGCTCTTCTGAGGATGTAAAGAGACCCTGATTCTAGTCATGGGTTTAGTATTTACATGAACTAGAACAACTTCAATAGCAAGCTGAGGGAGCTACTCTTTCTCAACAATAAGATTTCATGGTCTGAAGGCTGGAAGAGTCATGTGGGAGATGAGGAAGAAAGACAGATTTAAAGTGTTTTCACAGACCCAGCTGGTGTGCAAGTAACGTGCTTATCATGAGAGCTGAAGGGAACAGAAGAGGCAGTGTTTTGTGACTTATCTGCAAGAGGAGACAAATTGATTTCTGGGAGTTCCAGTTCCCAAGTAAAAAAAGGATTAGGCTAGCCCAGGAAACAGTTTTGGCTGGGTGATATTAGGTAACTCAACTGGTTTTCCTCATTCTAGGAAACAGTAAGCTTTGTTGGTTGAAGACTAAGATGTCCACCGTTTCTCACTGTGAGGACTGCGTGTTACAGATCTTGTCTGTATTTAGCAAGAACATCAAATGATTTGGTATTAATTTATGTCAAACCTTTTCTCTCCTATATTTTGGCTTATTATGTTACAATGAGAGCACAACTAAGCCTTCACACTCCTTTACAGGCACTCAGCCTATCTAAATCAGGATTGTGGATTCCATAAGACTGCTGGGTAATTAGAAGTTTAGTGCTTCAATGCCAAATGTGTGCACTTAGATCCCTGGTTGTTCATCTGTGAAATGTGAATATTTACATTCCTCCAAAGGGTGCTGTGACCTACACAGATAACTATTTTCATGCCTGTGAGGCACTCTCATATTTGGGCAATGCGAGCCACATGTATGTCTTCAGAATCGAAATTCTATTCAATCAGTACATTGGGTTTTATCATTTTGCAGAAAGATTTGTATATTCTTAGAGTCCTCCTTATCACACTCTATTATTTTTTTCCTGCATAAAATATGCAAGAAAATATAGAAAATATTGTCATCTTGACTTTGAAAGCAGTAAAGTTACCTTGAAGCAGAAAGTAGCTAAGGTAACATGCTTTAGAAGGTCCAGTTAGAATAAAGTGTTGACAGGTAGTGGTTTATATTACTCTTAAAAATGCTTTTTGAAGTGAACTGTTTGAGGCTGTAAGATCTTATACAGACATTCCAAAACCAGTAGTTCAGCTTTATACCTTTTTTTTCTAATGTTCTGAACTTCCATGAAATTACTATTGAATAGGATATTCCATACATTTGTTGACATTTATGTTTAAGTAAGAATTTTTATGTTGAAAAATATTGGGCTTTTAAAAACATGTTGATTCTAGTCTAGGACATATTTTAAACCTTGGTTTATATTTATTCCTATGAAATAGTAATAAAAGAACAGAAAGCCTGGTTGACAATGACTTCAGTTACTCAATTGTCATACGTGTTTGAGAGATGCATGTGAGTTTTCTGTAAACTCCAATACTGATTTCCATGAGAAGAAATTTTTAAGGTTCAGTTTTATATATAGGCAAAGTCATATTGTACTGTCAGTGTTACTGCTTTCATAGTGTCAGGTAACATTGCAGTCTAGGGTGTTTAAGCTGTAATATGATATGCTCCAGAGGGGGCTCAGATTGGATATTAGGAAAAATTTCTATACTGAAAGATCAGTGAAGTATTGGAACAGGGTCTCCAGGTCAGTGGTGGAGTCACCATCCTTGGATGTCTTCAAAAAATGTGTAGGCATGTCACTTCAGGATGTGGTTTAATGGTGATGGCAGTGTTGTGTTGATAGTTGGACTTAATGATCTTAGAGTTCTTTTCCAGCCTTAACGATTCTATTATTCTATTATTCTTATGTGTTGTCTCCACAAAATCTGTATCAACCTTAGTACACGCATTTGCCATTTCTTGTTGCTCCTCTTCCAACAGAGTTGTTGATGTCATGGCCCTTACATGGTATGCTTTCTAGTGTGGGAAGTTAAAGTTTGGAAGATGGGATAATCTAAGCAGCTTGTAATGGCAGCCATAAAATTGGTTGCTGATCAATAAGTTTCTTATAGGAATTCTAACTAGTATGTCCCCATCTCACAGAAATCAAAGGAAACAGGACTGAGAGGGGCTCAGAGACCTGTGCTCCATTCCTCTGTCCCAGTGAGGTGTAACCTAACATATTTGACTTACTGAAAGGCACAGAAATTTCCATCCTATTCTAATGGGTACCAAGAATATTTCATAATTTTCCCCTTTCTAGCAACATTTGACATATTTGAATATTCTCCTATTGTCTTTTTTTCCTCTTTGTATGACGTTCACACTGTAATGTTTTCAAGATCTCTTCTGACTTGTGTTTCTTGTTCTCTGGATACCCCTCTGCCTCATTATTTGTTCCTCAAGATGCATTCTTGCTGTTAATAATTCCTCTGCTTTAATTCAATTGCATTGAATTGCAACACTCTTTTTCTACATTTTCCATCTTAATAAGGTCATTGTGAAATGTAATCCTGCTTTCCAAAGTGATGATCTTCCCTCCAAACTTAAAATGTCAATACCATGAAGGTCATGCAGTAAAATACAATGTAGTACTGCATGTATGACAGACGCATGTCAAATCCCTCTTGTTATCTTCTTCCATTTTGTCAATAAACAAACAATATCTTCTTGTCAAGTAGCATTTTCAAGCCAGCTGCATACTGACCTTACAGCTGTCTCACCCACACTCTAATGCTTTTGTTCTCTTAAGCAAATGTCATGTCAGACAGTGTCAAAAGCCTTATTAAAGTCATGATATGTGACATCCACTACTCATCTCCTATCCACAAGGCCTGTTACACTGTCAGAGAAAAAAATTAGGTTGTTTTGACATGGTTTGCTTCTGCCAATTCCATGTTAACTTTTAGCAGGTCCTTAGAAATAGACTGATTACTCGGTAGAGACACCCGAGCTGCATGAATTAACTTCAATCAAGGAAATCAGGAAAAATAAGACAGACATTTTCTTCACGCAGTGGCTACCCCATAGGGGAATTGTGTAACAAAAAGGTGGTATTGCTTTGTGGCCCTGAACTTTACATCTTTTGTCACTCTGAGAAATAGATTTTGAATGCTGAGCTGGGAATGATGTCTAATTAAGATGTTATAAGCTGGAAACCTTCATCTCCTTCTTTCACAGCTAAGTATATTTCACTCCTTCCTCTGATGTGAGGATGAGTAATATACTGGAGTTTATCAAATAGAATAACAGAAGAGAGAATAAATCTTATGATGTCATTATTCCAGTGGGAATAAATTCAGTAACTTCTGAAATGTAATGACAGAAATGTGAAGGTTTTGTCCTGTCCTTTGGAAAGCTGTTCTCTTTCTGCCCACAGAAGAAGAGAGTAAAAGCCCCCTAAAATACCTCCTAAAAATGGGATCTCAGCTTATCAAACCCTTCCTAAAATAAAGAAACAAATATTCCCAAAGAGACCTGCTATTCTAGGAATAATTTACAAAAAAACCCATCCCTTTTCAGCGACATTAAATTCTTTTTGATAAGCCTCAGAGCTGCACTGTCCTGTGTACACAACACTGTCCCTTCCTAGAAACCCAAAGGTTTTATAATGAAAGAGTGCAAACCTTTCTTCTGACTGCAGATGGTCAGGATCAGGGAACTGCACTACTCTGTCTTAAAGATCCACCCTTTTATACATAAGCATCTGGAGATTTCAGAGGAAGATCAAGTCTTTTGCTTCCATTCCTAACAAAAACATGCAAAGCAAAATAGAACAATACAAAACAAAACAAAACAGATCCCATTAATTATGAATCTCCACTAGTCTTCAAACGTTTTTCTTCTCCTTTCTGCACAAATAAGCTTTTCATCTGAACAGCATTAAGACAATATTTTAAAATCTTGACACTCTTTGTGTTTTGTAGAAAAGGCTAAAACTATAATTAATTTTATTATCCCTGTCCCTAAAAACCTGATTCTGAAAAATCCACGATGTGTCCTAAACCCCCAAATTATTATGCATATAAACCTGTGCAGCAAATTAGCAGAGATGTGACTATGCATTCCCTACAGAGGAATTCAATAAAATATATCACAATTACACACAGGTTTGAGTAAAGAATCCTGTCTCAAACACTGAAAGAGAAACATGAGGAGATTTGAGTTTGTGGATTACTAGACCTGCATTTGGTATAATAGAAAGTAGTTTAATCTTTTGGAACATGCTTGCAAATAGACCTTAGATGGTTTTTATCAATTTTTGGGAGTAAAGACAACTTAGTAGTTTAACAAAGATGTCTGTCAACAAGGTACATCAGATTTTATAAGTTTGGCCTTGTAACTGCAGAAACAACAATGAGGGATAAAAGTAAACAGTATCAGAACTCCACATTCTCTTGGTCCTGCAGCAGATGCTGAATCTCACTGAACACTTACCTTTAGACGCATCCTGCTTAGAACTGAAGTGCCAGTTTAAATGCCTGATTGTGTTTTTTTCTGATGTGATTTGGATCCATTACAAACAAGCTGGGTTTTTTGTGGATTCAGTCTGACTGATTTCCAAAGCCACATTGAATAGATCTTTTTATCAATCTACTGTGCAGATTAAGTGCAACAACTCTTTCCAGAACCAAGCAAATTTCAGACAGATACATCTCAGTGATTGCTGGTGACAAAATAGCTAAATTTATCATGCATCACAGAGGTCATTTCTTCAAACATTTCAGAAAATTCAGGAGGTACAGGAGGTCATAAAGCTCTTCTGTGCTCAGCAAAAGGAGTAACAGATTGCACTGCAAAGCCAGGCAAACCGGGACACTCAGTCTTTTTAGGTCCATTGAACTGGGACAGTGAGTTTCAGATAAGGATTTGTTATCAGTGATGATCAACAAGTTTTCTATTGTATGACATCTGTATTTAGAAAGATTGCAGTAAGGGTTATTGGTTTGGTTTATATTTGAAAAAAGTAGGGGGAGCCAAACTGCATTTGAAAATGTAGGCAATAAGCAGATAAAATTGTCTAATGATACATTAGGGCTCTGTTTAGCACAAGTTTATGAAATTTTAATAGATGCTGGATTTTGACTGTTCAATAGCTTACTTGTACTATCCTATAACTGTATTATAACACTTGATAGCATATATTATCTTCTGTTGCTGTGTGAAGATCTCCTATGCTATATAATACCTGTATATGTAACTAACTTGAAATACAAATCAGTGTTTTACAAACTTGTGATCTGTTCTTCATTTAAAACTGAATATGAAGTGCAACTGCAAAATTTTCATTAAAAAAGAAGATGAGGTGTACAAACAAAGTTGGGAGAATGGGGCAGAACACTGAAGCTAGACTACCTGAAGACATTTTGTTATGAATTTCTACCACTATAAATTATTTTTAATATTTCTGAAATAAAGAAGTACAACATTTTTGTGTCTGTGAAAGATTATGTACATGAAAAGGTATTTTATAGTCTATTTCTTCAGAACTTTGTAATTTACATTTTTTGTAAGCACATTGAATGGCCTAAGGCTACCCAAAACCAAAAGGTAACCTTTCTTACCCAGGAAAGGAGAGAGACAGAACTAGAAATATGCTGAAATCTGCCACAGACATAAAGAAACAAAGCAGGGCTGGTGATGAATCCAAAGTGGCATCATACACAAAACTAAGAGGTAGTCTGAGAAGCGAATATGTTATGGCATGTGGTGCACAGAAAATCTCTGAGAACAGATTACCTACTCAGTGGGAGACAGCATGGGAGAAGAAGCGTACCAGAACCCCAGTGGGAGATCATGGGGCAATTGCAATTTGCAGAAGTTTCTACTGAAAGGGCAACACATTCTCCTTCATTCACAGGACGGCTTGAGAGGAATATTGCAAATCATCCTCAGCACACCCTTGTTCATAATTCTCTGCAAGAGCTGTCATAATATGTTTCTGACAGTTCATGGGATAGAACTGGTGTAAAATTTGTCCCAGTAGGACAGCTTGTATTCCACCGTGGACAGGAGTTCTCAGCCCTGTGGATGGAGATGATAAAATAGTCCTCATGCTTGCAAACATTAGTCTTGAGTATTGAAGTTCAGACATTAGCAGTGTTTTGAAACAAATTTAGGTAGCACATTGATAAAAGCTGTGTGGAAGAGAGGTTTGAGAGGAAAGAAAGGCTTGGTTACCAGTTCTGGAGGAACCAAGAGCTCTGTTTCTATGGTCCCTCTCCATATCATCAAGCTAAAAACTCTCATTGATTGTCTGAATTCCTGGAGACTGCTAGCAAAGAGGGTGAGAGGAATTCACAGATGACAGCATGTAAACTGTGGAGCCCTGTGAAGCATAAAAATGTGAGCAAAGACCAAAGCTTTTTTCAGGAGACATTTTTTGGAAAGGAAACAGAGGTCCCTTTCAATTGGTTAGTTATATTTTTGCTTTTTATGTTGAAAAAATAGAACTTTTTTTCTAAGCTGGTGCCCTGATGAGGGGAACCAAGATGCAGTTATTTATTTGTGTGTGTGGAAGCATCTTTTGTATCAAGCACAAGTGTTTCCTCTAGTGTCTAGAGGAGCTCAAAGGTGATTTCTCTACATAACCAGAATTCATCAGGCAAGAACAGGGGAGAGTAGGTTATAGTACTTACTGCAAAATGAGGTATCTTAAATCTTAATCTACCTACGGTTTAGGACTACAGCTAGAAATTGCATTCAGATTATAAGAAAAATCTAAGTGTTCTCCATGCCTGACAGATCCTGGGTGGAAAAGCAGATAGGAGACTCTTGCAGTTGTACCCTTGAAGCCATTTTCACAGAGGACATGGACGAAATCTGTCTGAAAGCCTTTCTGGCACTATCAATGCAGACTGTAACCATGAATTGTCAGTGTTGCCTTTGTTTCTTCAGCTTCTGGTCTTCATGCTGTAGCTGCCTTTACTGATTTGCTTTGAGAGGGTAGGAAGAGAAGATGTAATAGTGTGTAATCTTTATGCTTTTATCCACTTCTTGTCTGTGTAGATTCTGGAGTATTATGCTATTACCAGCTTTTTTTTCTGGATTTAAAAGCATAAAGATAGTTTCAGTGGAAATGTATTCACAAGATCAAGTACATCAAGGAGATTGAGACTCTGGAAATGGTAAGCTCAGAGAAGGGACTATCAATAGCTGTGATTGTTTACAAGTGGAGGACATTGTTTTGGTTACAAGTGTGCTTCAGTGTTTCCTAAAAAGCATTTTGCTTGTGGTGGTCCTGCAAGAAAGAAAACTGAGAATCTACATGGTGTTTGACTTCTTTTGTACAATTAAAGCTTTGTACTTAAGGCGTGATGAAATCTAACTGTGGGCATGCAAGAGAGACAGCTCTTGGCAGCAGACCACAACACGTACCAGTGAGAGCACACTGTTGCTTTCACTTTGAGCAGGGGGTAGAAAAAGAGGAAAATACAATATATCATTTGTGACTTTGTTAATTCTTAGAGGGCATCACTGCAGTTTTTAAAACTCTTGGCCAAAGAGGCAAAAGCAGCCTGGGATAGTAATACTGCTCTGAGTAGATTGACTCTGACAATGGTGGTAGGTGCCATGATGCCATCACTCATGGTTATGTTTCCTTATGTTCACTTGACTTCGTTAGCTGGTATGGAAGAGAGGACAGTCCTGGATTTTGGGAAAGGCCAGTAATATCTGCCACTTGATTCTGTATTTTAGATGCCAGTGGCTATATGTGACACAGACACAATGTCCATATGGGTTAGGGGCAGTGTCTAAAAATGTCCTTCAACCCCTGCTTTTCACTATTTAGACTCTAATACTAGATTAAGCAGTGGACAGGAGTTTTTTCATTGCTTTTTAAATCTGGCAAGGAGGCATTCAGCTCTTGGAACTTAAATAATATTTCCTTATTTATTCCAGGTCAGTTCATTTATATTTACAAATGCTCTTACTTAGCCTCTTGTTGACTCTCTGATGGTGAAATTGGTTTGGTGAACTGGTTGGTGCAAGGCAAACTGAGTGAATAATAAGAAAAAACAAAACAAAACAACAACAAAAACAGATTATTTTTCTGGAAACTTTCACTGTTGATGATTATTTTCTGTAGGTCTACTATGCTTACAATAATTTCAAAATGCATGATAAATAGGGCCTCATGTTTCCATAAATTTTTAGAGTTGTCATCTGGCAGTGAGACACTGAGACATAACTATTGCATTATCAGCCCTGCAGAAGCATTGGGCATAGTCTTTATGAAAAGTGTCACACAGCACTAAACCTTGGGTTTTCATGCTTATTCCCAGTTGAATTTCTCAGATACAGTTTTTTTTCCCCTAAATTTCCATGAATTCTGTCAAGAACACCTAAATGTTCTCCATAACCACCAACAGGTCAATCTTTGGTAATGTCTTGGTTTCAGGACATGGCAAAACACATGTCTGGCAAACTATATCCAAACTGAGTCCCAGCCTCTGGAGTAGGCATTTATTTAGGCCCTGAGTTTTTAATGCTCTTCAGTTATACAATAAGCACTCAGTGAATGAAGACTTACTTCAAAGCATCATTTTCCCTGCAACAAGAAGCACCTCTTTGGCTAAAAATAGACACGCAAACCAGGCAGTTTTAAATAGCTGAGAAAACAACACTCTTCCATTTCTTCCAAGCAGAAAGATTATGTAAGAGTATTGCAACTGAAGCAAGGTACTTGTATCATCTAACAGGGGCTTGGAATGTAGTTCAGATGACACAGTGATAAATGCCATGTAAGAATATAAAGACAACATTATAAAGGCTGCTCTAAAACTCTGGAAGAAGTGCACCCTAGCTTTAGAGGATTTGAAAGTGGCAAGATGGTAAACTAGTTGTATGGACACACTCTTGCAAAACTTTTCATTACACTTTCCAATTACCCAGGAAAATTAGTGGAGATTAGTAATGTAGAAACTATTCCACAAAGAATGATTCATCAGAGTTGTGTGACTGATTTTAAAATTAAGAAAATATATACTTTAATACAGAGGTAAGATGTGTCTTAAAAAAACATAAAAAGAAAATTCTGTGGTCTCCAGAAAGCAACTTCGCTGGCCTTGAAATGAAAATTATGTCTTTGAAAATTATAAACCAGCTTCCTTCTCTGCTACAAAATCTGATATATACTGTGGTCTCCATGTTGACTTCTGCATCCACAGCTCTCAGCTATGCTGATCTTAAATATTGCTTTCAAAAACTCTGTCACATTTTGTTTATGTCTTGGCAATATCGTGACATAAACCAAATGTCACAGCTTCCTTTTTAGTTCTAATTTACCCTGATTCACTTTATAAATGTTCCTGTATCCATAAAAGGATGGGATATATCTTCTCTATGTTCCTATCGGTAAACTTGTTTTCTCTGTTTCCTAGCTTGCAGCAGCAATTCAACACAGTTCTCACAAATTTTGCTGTCATATTCCTTGCTGGACATCCACATGGATCTCAAGGCTTTAATTAATTCAAAGAACTTAAATTGCCTGCGATGCCATTGTACTGTTACTCTGTGCTCTCATCCAAACTGATATTCCCCATGTAATTAGAGGTTAAACTGTTAGGCATGCCAAAATGCCAGAGTAGGTGCACTGCACAGGGGGTAAATAGATGCCTATTTTTTATTTCTTCTGAAAATATTTCTTTCAAATGGTTGTAACATTGCACTTAAGATATTCAGTCAAGGCACTATTTTTCAATGTCTATCTGATTAACACTTCCATTGTTAAGAACAGAAGACTGAAATGAAATATGCACAATATTAATAACTGTAAGCTGTAAGTCACTTTAAGAACATTCTTTATTCTGATTATTTTATTCTACTTAAAATTCCTTGAAGGGATTTAAATGGTACTTTATATGGCTTGATGCTTTTCTGCCAGGTGTCATATTATGTCAACTATATCTCAGCAAATCTGTATATCAGATGGAAATCATGCAGCAGCCTTCCTGTGCATTACTATAAAATTTGTTCACATAGAAGTCTACATAAATGACACTTAAAATTTACTGTTGAATACAGTTTATCATTAAAGTCATTAAAATTCTGTTTCCTCATATACCTCACTCACAGCATGGATAAATGCTTTAAGATTTTTTCCTGCACTGATTCAGTTGATGCAAGAGTATGTAAATATGGACAGTCTACATTAATAGGTATCAACATATATCAACCATTTTCTTTATAATCAACTGATTCTTGTCCAAGATATTGTAAATAAGGTGCTTCTTACCAAACATGAGACACCAGACAGAAAGAGTTAAAAAGAGGCAAAGGCAAATAGCAGATATTTAGGGTGTAGTAATAATTTAAAGTAAATATAACTAGGTGCCACTGGGAATTCCATAAAGAAGTTTAATTCCTCTCCTTGTTGGGGTAGATGTTGAAGAGAACTTTTTAGAAGGGAAAATACAGAACAATTCCACACAGTCACTATTCAGAACTACCTGCCAAACTCACAGGTAAACTTTGATATTTTCCTTTGTTAAGTTTGTGAGAAAATCTGATTTTCTGCCATTATTGCAGAAATAATATTTCCTGAGAATAATGCCCTTCAAACCCAACCATTTTTACAAAAGTGGGAAGGTCAAAATTACTTCATTTGCTGCTTTGATAAGAAGCACTCTTTCAGGGGAAAAAAAAAAAAAAAAGAAGAAAAAAAGAAGAAAAAAAGAAGAAAAAAAGAATTCTGAGCTTTTTAGTACTATGTCATCTGGTGTTTTCAGAACAGTCCAATTTTATCCTCAGTAGCATTTAGATTTCTTTTTTTTAATTTTTTTTATATATATACAATTTTTAATGGTCTCTAAGTTTTCAAGAAATTTATAATCAATAGTCTGGGTGGTCAGTGGTTTTGCCTTCCTTTCTATTTTTCTTAAGGATCCTGTTTATTTTCATTTTTCTGGCAGTGTCCTTGAATGACCTCACACAGAAAGGAAGATATATCCGTCTTTCAGAACTGCCTACTCACAGTTGTGCTGTCAATGCACATCTCAAGTTCCTCCAGCCGCAGTTTGATTTTTCCTTTCTCTGTGTTAGCTACTGAATTTTCATTGGTGTTCTGACTCTGCACAGCTAGAGTGACTTATGTATTCTTTTCCCCTGTAAGCTTTTTTCACCTATGCCTTCTTGTATTAATTACCAGTATTGTGTTTTCATGCTCCATGCACTTGATTTTTTTCTCCAGAACCTTTCATCTTTTTTACTTTGTTATCCAATTTCTTCCTCTTGGCATTCATTTGTACATTTTTTCACAAGCTAAAGCACTAACTACAGAATTATTTCTCTTTCTTCATCACACGAGGTGTTGTTGACCTTTTAACTTTATTTTTAAAGTCTATGTGCCTATAGACTGTCTTTTCCCTCATTTGGTTGTATTAGGGATACCTAACAGGGCACAATCTTTAATTTGGTCCTTAAAAAGACACTTATCATAAATAATAACTTCTAGTAATAAAATTGTTGCTTCCAACATCTTGAGATAGATATCCAAGTTTTCATGTGGCACCATATTTCTAAGGTATGTCAGGCTTACACAATGGAGAACTACTGCCTTCCCCCGTCACTGGAATCCACGTGCCAGTGGTACATTTGCCTTTCTGGGTCTTCAGATGAAAGCCACAGGCTACGTGATCACACTAAGCAGATTTCCTGCAGACCTTGCAGGTTGATGAGCCACAAAGTCAGCCATAGTCTATACTGGAGAACTATTATGTGGAACAACTATTAGTAACTCAGATAGATTTATTACCAAGGGCACTTGGATTCTTGACTGATCAGGTCTGGCAGTAATACATCAGCAGAAAGACTTCAACCTGTTCATTGCAGAAGACTAACATAATGCTCATCTGCTCTTTTAGTCTCAACGCAGTACAGAGAAATACTGATGATGGGCAGATATACCTTAAACGAGGCTACACTTCAGGTGTAGATTTTCCAGGCTGGTCAGGAGGTAAGCTGTCCTGAATGCTCAATGACAAACTCCCCACTCTGTTGCTGGCCAAAATCCCCAGATGGTGAGGAATTTCTAGGTGGGTAGCTTATTGCAACTCAGTATCAACATCCAAATGTCACTAGAGTTTGTAAAATGTCATAATCTCAATGGCTTTGCTATGTGTTATTGGCAAGTTAGGGAAGAAATCTACAAAATCTTAAGCAATAATGGCTAATGAGGCAGCCGCTTCTGGACTCCTGAGAAAGCTGTTAAAGTCCTTCAAACACAGTAGTTCTGAAAGGCACCCAGCTTACACAGATGAGCAAAGATGCATTCATATTCCTGCTATCAGTGTGAATGGTGATTATCCTATTTCCTCTGCTACTTTTGAAATCCACCTCCTCAGCTGTGGTATTTCTAGTCTTGTGATTAGTACTCGAATGTTACAAGAACATGGATGCCCTAATTCCCTGGCACAATACAGAACAATATTGATGGCATTTCTGAGATGCAGTGTATCGAGACTGCTGCTCTCCTTTATATATATAACTGCTTGCATGGGTGTTTAATATCTTCCTTACAGACTTTAAATAATAGGTAATTTCAAAACACATGTGTAATTTGCCATAATATTCTTCTGTTCAAATCTTTTAAGAAACTATTTTAAAGACAAATTTTTACAATATCTCTGATCATAAAGACATTAACGTAAGCCAGACAGCAGAAAACACCTAACAAATTAAAAATCACTGCAGAAATTATCAGGGTATTAGGGTTGTGCAAATATTTTATTAAATATTATGAATAGGACACTACTGTAAAGATAAGCAGTGATTTGTAATGGCAGGGACAGTGACCTGAGACCATGCTCAAATATGTGAGGTGAGGATGTATCTACTAAGTGGTGGATTTATCCTGGAAAAAGAGTGTCTTAGTAGACACCATAGTGTCTAACTCAGACACTATAGTGAAGAAACAAGTGAACCTGAAACTCCTAATGCACCTCTCAGGCACATATAGAAATTTATGAGAAAATTATGAGCAAATTATGTAATGTGTAAATTATTCAGTATAAATGGGATTTGGGAAGTACAGTGTTTCCTTTCTCTATAGTTTTGCTAATATCTTGTGTCCTTCCTAAGAAAAAAAAACCAAAACAATAACAACAAAAAAAAACAACAAAACCAGAGAGCAAGTGGAAGAAGAACGAAACAGAATTTTAGGTAGGTCTGAGAAAATACCTAAGGAGACTTAAAGAGCTGCATCTGCTAAACTTATCTGAAATAAGATTGAGATGGGATCTGACTGCATTATGTATTTATTGGATAAAATATCAAACATAATGCTGTGTTGGCACTTGAAAATAATTGTAAGTGAGAAATAAGTAGTATAGAATCTATTTCTTAACACTCAGACTAAGTGGCAGAGTCTATCCAAGCCCATGAAATTAAACTCTTTAGTCTTCCAATATAGGATGATTGCACCCAAGACACCTATTGTGAAAGTATCTGGATTCTGCCTGGGAACTGCTTGGTCATTGGTAGATTTGATGAGGACCAGCTAACACTGTCATTCTCACAAGTTAACTGTGAAGGTGATGACATTTCAGAACCTGTGTTCAGGTAGTGGCATCATTTAATTCCATGGTAAAGACATTTTTTTTATCCAAAATTTGAGCCCAAATGTGTTGTGACTACTTCTTGGGACTTAGAATGTATTATTATATTATTTTTTATATGCAGGTATCTTGGTTTGGTATTATTATATATAGTCTCCCCTCTTAATTGACAAGTCATGTTGAAACTTTCACAAAAACACATTTGCTAACAATTTCTTCAGTAATTCTTGGTTTTAACCAAACTGAAGAAACTTAACAGCTTTCTCATAAGTCTAAGCTGGTACTTAGGAATCCATGAAATTATTTCAATCTCTTTTCAACTCAGAGAGTTCTTCCTGGCGCCAATAAAAAAGACAAGAAACATCATACCAGTCCTCCTATGGGAGTAATTTTGGATAATTTCTAACCTTCAGATATACTCTCTAGGTATTTGCTTAAAAAATGCAATTTATTTGGAGAGTGTTTTTAATCTGCAGACAAGGTCCTAAATCATTGCATCAGCTACTGACTGTTGCTGAGTAACAGAAACTAAGCAATCAGCTCACTCTTCGCTGAAGGATCCTGCATGGTACTGCTGAGCTTTTTGTACTTCTGAGTTCAATGGGACTAGACTATGATATGAGGCTCTGGTGTACAAAGTCCACTTTGTGTGTGTAGGGTAAAATGGAAAAGCTTTAGAGGTATAAATCATGTAGCTGTACCCCACAATCCTTGATGATGAGACTGTGTTGCTAACAAGTGAAGCTTGCACTGGATTTGCACCAATATTGGTACTGTGGTGTTGGATATCTCACTTTATCTCATTATCAGTAAAGAGGCTATTAAGAGAGAACAGGGACTGTTCTGCCAGGTTTCTCCAAAGCTGACATATTTGCTTTATTTAATAAGTAGGAAAAATTACTTGTGCTGTTCAGAGAACTAGGAACATGCAAAGGAGGCTTTTTGCAGTTAGAGGTGAGATACTTCTGTATGACAGTGTCCACTAAAGGCAAGGAAGAAAGTACTTGTCGATGCAAAGGAGAAGTGCATGGTTTTTGATTGCAGGGCAGAGGTGTGTGCTAGCCATGAGAGACCATGCACTTGAAAGAGCAGAGAGAAATGTTAAAACAGAGTGAAAAGAGACAACAGCATCTAGAGGAGGTGATGAAAAGAGACTGCAGTCACTTATCAGAGAAAGAGTCAAAAATGAACCTGTGCAGGGAAATGCGTAAGATACTATTTTTCACAGTCAGAAGTGTTGCTCGGTGCCTTAGGTGCCTTCACCTTTGTAATGCTAAAGCACTTTTACCTACAGTTGTGTAGCCTGCCTTTTCCTTGAAGCTCTGCAATGCTTCATCCAGGCTGCTGTGGCAGTGATGTTCCCTTGTTCTCATGCTGTTATTCTCGTGCTATTACTCTCAAGGCCTTATTCCTTCAAACCCTGACTGCACTGTTATTGTGGGTTCTCTTTGGAAAATAAATGCTCCCAGTATCAGAATCACCTTCTTCCCTTTCCCTTCCCTGACCTTTGGTTGTAGCTTTTGGTTTATGTTATGGGAACTCAGTATTATGCAAGTGCATACCTTATCAATGTCCTAGTGTGCAGCACCATTCCTGGGTCAAAGTGTGCTCCAGCCAGCACTAGCATCATCAGAAAAGAAAAATAATAGGATATTTGAGTGGGTCCTGATTAAAATTATATAGTCCCTATGGAAAAAGGTTGCTGGGGTTTGCCGTTTGCCTGCTGTGCTGGAGAAAAGCCCAGGAATGATGCTTATTGGGGATGCCAATTGCTTCTCTTCCCAGTGGCCACTGGGGATTTATTTTTTTTTTTAACTTTCTCCCTCTTAGTTTTTATTTTTTCCACGAAACTAGCTTAGTTGATGATTAGAGCTGATATATGCTATCAGCTAAGGACCCCACTACAAAACTTTGTGCAAGTAAGCTTGTCTCACAACACGTCTGTCTTGCATCTATTTAATGAAAATTTTTCAAAGGAAAACAGCATTGCTGTTCTGGGAATGAATTATGATGGCCATCCAGTCCCTGCTAGGGAAGATGGATCCATTACACATATGTAATGGGATAGGATAACTTCCTGAAGAAGCCAGAGTATAGCAGCTCCAATTGTCTGTGTAATAAGATGCAACATTATTAATGGAAGTACTTATGAATAAGGAAGAACCACTGGGGAGGAAAGTTGCCTTGAGGAGTCCTTCCAACTTCTGCTAAATAACCTGCTTCAGAAATGCAGAGTAGGTGGCATGGCAATGGAGTTGGATTTCCCCTGAGATCTCAGATGAAACACTGGGAGCTGGTTAACGATGAGAGGTTGATGGCTGGATGTTGTCGGACCCTGCCCTACCTCCACCTGGAGACTATTCTCTGTGAAGTGGTGAGGGAAAGAAGAAGTCCCAGAAGGTTCCCCCTGAGTCCTCTTTCCTCCGTAGACCCTGTCTGAGAAGCATGACAAGAGGTATGGCCTCATGTGTATTAGAAAAGGCATGATGGAGTCCTGTGCTTAGCAAGCCCATAGCTCCCTCAAGGAAGGAAATACACCCTGACAAAAGCACTAGGTAGAGAAGGGGGAAGTCTTCAGTAATATCAAGCCATCCAGTGCACAAGAGACAGTGGTCTGGACAGCTGTTTCCAAGAAATCCTACCATCTATGTTTTCACAAGGTGTCATTTTGAAAGTATCATTTACAGCAGCTGTCCTGGCTAGCGTGAAGATGACAAAAAGTGAGAGCTGGGTCTGTGTCCATGCTTCAGCATGAATGCCAAGGTGCTTGAAAAAGTACTTGTCAGCTTTGGGACCATTCAGTAGCTATCTGAATTGTGCCTTGTGCTTCCCTCATTTACTTCTCTCTGGTGAACTGCAGTCTTACCAGTAGAATTAAACCAAGACCTGTCACATTTATCATGTTTATGCAGAGCTGGATTTGGTCACAGCATTTAGAAAATCTTCTATACCAAAACAAACATTACTGTGTCACTTAAAATAAGTGACAATACTTTGGGTTTAAAGCTGAATTCAACTATAAAACTTGTTTCTTATGCAGTGATATATGTCTAGGATAAATCACTATCTAAAAGAAGCTTGTAAAATTATCTTCTTTTTCATAGACATTTCTATGAGGAAAGCCAGACTGACCCTGCCTCGCTGAAGAAGGAAAGACCAAGTGCCCCTTCCGAGATTCTTCCTAGTTCCAGTTTCCGATTCTTATTCAGCTCTCATGTTCAAAAGTTACCCCAGAGTTGAGTTTATGGTAAATATTCTGAATTTTCATTATTTCTCCTAAAATCAAAGCTCATTGTTTTGCTTTGGTAAGAGTCTCATGCTTGGTTGTTAAGAAAATAATGGAAACATTTCCTCACTGTGGAACTTTGCATGCACTATTTTCTATTGTTGACTTCAAACAAAGTATATTAAACTGCCAGCACCACCAGCAGCCTCATATTTTTTCTTTATAAGAATAAAATATGAAGAAGATAAAAAAAAACCCAAACCTATCATACTGTTGAAGGGCAAGATGTGAAAAACCTGGTAAATGCTTCAGGGTTTCATAAAATTATTGAATAACTGCTGAACAATAGGATATGGAAAACAAAGGTAAATAGGCACAGTCATATAAGATAGAGATCCATAAAATGAAAAGTAAATATATATGCATTAGTTACATCACATAAGTATTTTTAGTGATAAAATTGAGCAGAACCATCAAGCTTCAGTAGAATGACATACAATTATACTTCAAGGCACGCTTTCAACAATGGAGTATGAATCTATTTTACGTCAAGAACTTAACTGTAATGTTTTGTTCTCTTAGTAGAGTATGTGTCAGAGGATCTTAATCTGCCATTTTCTGTGCATTCTTAGGAATTCTTTCCCTGTTATGAACTCCAGCAGCAGCTGGTGAAAACTGATGTTCCAGAGCATCTTTCAGCTTTTTTACCAGCCAGCATAGTCAGTCCCAATCTCTTTATTGACAGTCGCTTAGAGAACTGTTGTAGAAGAGTAATAGCTTTGTGTCTGATGTCTGGGACAGGTTGTGCATAATTTGACTTTCTGACATTAATGAGTTGCTACTTCTGTCTGTGCTGTACCTCACCAACAAGTGGGGAAAACATGTACTGGCTCTGATGCAGGATTTGTTCTTCCTAGGTGTCTGTAATACATAAGCATTAAAAGCACTGCTTACCATACACAAAGAATGAGCTTGGAATAAATTTTCAGTTGCTAATATGGACCCTGTTTTTCTCAGTTTTACTGCTCTGGTGACAATGAAGTTCATGTGAATGTATATACAGCACCAGCAGAAACATCACAGTTCATTGAGGAGACAAGAAATCAAATCATATTTTTCCCTGCTCTTTCTACAAACAGTTTTTGGTTCTGTTTTGATGACAGTTCAACTGCATATGGCCAGATGAGATTCCATTTGTGGTTTGTCAAGACACTTTTGATTTTCCCAGATACTTTAAAATGAGAAGTTGAGGGTTAATTCAGTGCTTGTAAAAGGGCAATTCCCACATCTATAATGACTTTCATCAAAGAACCTATCATCATGGGACAGGTAATAAAGATCACTTAATGAGCCTTCACATGGCCCCTTTTGAAGCTGATATATTAATATGATAAGATGAAGCAAACAGGATGATATAATTCATAAATGCTGTGCAAAACCAGAGGCTCTGAAAGATTCATTTTTACATTCTGCATTCTCAAACCTTTGACTTAAACCAACTGACAAATGTGATCATCCAAAACACTTCAGTGAGGAGCAGGCTTTGGCAACATCACCTCTGATACTGTGTTTTTTAAATTCCTTTACCTCCATTCAGTCAGGAGTCAGACTGAAAAGCAGTAAATCAGAGAAATCAGGTGACATTCCTAAAAATTATCATCTCTCCGCATACCAGCTTCCCACTACATTCTCTAGGCGTTACATCTGCAGATATCAGGAAAAACAAAATCTCATGGAAGGAGAGTGAGCATTCATCACATTTCCAGCTCTAAAAATGAAATGTCAGAGAGAGTTCTGTGGAAATGTCAAGAATACATGAGAAAAATCTCAGTGTGCTAAGATCTTGCATTCATTTGTCTTAGTTTATTTGAATAGCTTAAATTTGAATGTTGTGCCCAGAATCCCAACGCTGTTGCAGCTAGGATAGTGGTATTTCTATGGTAAAACCCTTAATATCATGAATACAAGCCTGGTTATAGTCACAGTGAAGCCAATATTTCTCCTACAAGTGTGCACTGCTGTTGCATGATCAATATTTGAACACATGCCAAAGCCCAGTGTGAATCTTTACAAAATTCTTTAAAACAGATATAAAATCAGGCAGAAAGGTTTTACTATTTTATTGCTATTCCATCATTTTTAAAAATCCTGAAAGAGTATAATGTGTCAATCAATGCACTTGACACTCATCCAGGCACCTGAAAGGATTTTGAATACCTGTAAAGGTAAAGTAATACAAACATAACTATAAGGACAGAAAACATGCCATAACCAAAAGAAAATGAAAAAGAACAAAGAACAATAATAGAACCCTGGTTGCACAACTTTGTCTTGCAGAGAATAAAAAACACCTTAAAAACTGCTACTGCCAATAAGACAGGTTAAGTAATTTGTGCCATCATTGTACCAGCAAATGGAAATGTCTTTTCATGTAGCAGAAAATTTACAGAACACATTGATTCCTATACAGCAGCTACAGAAGAGGGAATATGCTTTAGCGAAATGAGAACAGTTTTCATGGTTATCACGTGAGTTGCCTCTAAAATTTCTTTTTCACCAGGGGTGTATTCCTCAGGTCAGGGATCAAAGTTCTTGCATTTTCTTCCCCACGTAAACTATGTTATATCTGACTTGGTGGATACGGGAGCACATTTGGAGTCCTAACTCCACCTAAAGGAGATACAGAAGCATGACCCAGCCCATTTTTGACACATGCATTCTTTTCTGAACAGGAATGTGCTGCCAAGATGGGATCCATAGTGTCTAGCAGATAGAGATGATCAGTAGACCAGGAGTCTCAGCTATGCTTTAGCATGTATGCAGGTCAGATGAGACAAAGATTTGTCTCCTGGTCTCAGGCCTCCCAACATATGCAAATATTGAACAGCCAAGGGTCCCCAGATTAATTTACTGACAAGACTTTGCAGTGACAAATTAAAATAAATATTAATTAATTAATTAAAATAAATATTAATTATCCTCATATTTTTAGTTTCACAGCATGTACAGGAAAGAAAAAAGACTGGGTACATGTTTACTAAATACCCTTGGTCTAGTCTGTAGAACATGTGTAAGATCCTGTTTGCCAAAGTAACTAGAATTTCTGTCTTGAGAAGGCAGGTTTTAATATCCAGAAAAAGTGCTGATTTGGTCTTTATTTGACCTACACATTTTTTAATTTCCTGATTACCAACATGTCTCTTCAGCATCAAATTGAAGGTCAAGGATTCACCTTCATCTTGCTTTTTACAAGCCTGAAAATTTAAATCATATTATCTTGGTGGGACTTGAGCTGAGACTTCTCCCAGATAATGGTTCCTCTGGTTTGTTCCACCTCTAACAAGTTCTTGGATTCAGGCAGTACAGTAGAACGAGTATCAGGAAGCTTGTAGAGAAATTTTCTCCTTTCTCAGAAGGACAGATACGTGTTTTGCCCTGGGGATAATCTTAACTGTCCCATGTAAACATCACAAGCTGTGTAAAGGACATACCTTAATATGGATATTGGAGTTGTGCAATTAAGAGAAGAGAGGAGAAACATCTCTATTTATGGTTCAGTGTAGCAGTCAAGTGATAAACTTTATATGAAAAAGAAAGAACCACTAACTCAACAAATATTCTGAGTTTTCCAAAGGAAAGTGCCAACCAATGACACGGGACCAAAGTACACAGGGATATTTACAGAAAAAAAAAAATTGCTTAAACCTTGAATGACGCTATTTCATGTATACCACTGACTCTCTGAGATCCTGTCTTTGAGGAAGAACAGGCAGTTGACCTTGGACAGCCAATTACACCCAACAGAATGAGAGCAAAATGCTATCAGATAAGAGGATGACAGTTTAAACTCCGTCGTTATACCCTTATAAAAGAATCTGTTCTAAACCTAGCAAAAGGAAATGGAATTCTTTACAGTGATTGTAATTTTGCTTATGTCCTCAGGCTTTAGTTCAACAAAACACAAGCACATACCTAACATTCACAGGTTTTAAAGAATTCCTTAAGTTTACTAGATTGAATCAGCTCACTGAGGCAAAGCTTAAACTCACCGACTCCAAGAGTTTAGAAGACTGTTCGTTTTGTCTGCCTCATACACATTGCCATTTATAATTTAATACTTCTGTTATCTACAAAATACTTGATCTCATGCCATGCAGTTCAGATCACAATCTTCAAAATCCTAAAGTATAGGACTCGGTGCTCTGTCCTGAACTATTTGCAATTCTAAGTCAAATTATGGCAATGAGGGGAGAGTGAATTCATCTTTCCTTCATCATACTAAAGATCCTTTCTTTTTAGAAAGTCAGGAACAATCCCAGCAAAGTCCTTTGAATTGACTGAGTGCTAACAATTGCATTACTTTTCTGTTTTGATTTTCTAATTTTATGGGAAGAGCTTTGCATTTAATTTGTCCAGGGTAATTAAGGAAAAGGTCAGTGATACTGAGTTGGAAATTTTTTAGAATTAGATATTCATTTATACAAGTTTTCTTTTGGGTCATTGCTATTCATCCCTCTCAGTCTGTTACATTTTTTTTGTCCTGGGCTCTGAACACCTAATGTTTCATGTTTTACTTTTCTCTAGCCTGAGAGGTCAAGCAAAGCAGCATTTAGCCAGAATGCTGAGGTACAAATCTGTTGTAATAAGCTCTCTCTCCTTCAGCTTTAGTTTGTACTACTCTAGAAGCTTTGCACCTTTTTTTGGAAGTGAGGAAGTTTCCATCCCCATTACTTCCTCAAGAACACTTCTGGGTATCTCTAGTGCAGTATCTGCTTCTATAGCAGTGAGCGAGGGGAAGAGCAAGGGTGATTGGAGGGAGCTTGAGAAAAGCTAGGAATATCTTTTCTTGGGTCATGAAACAGATGGTCTGCCTCAGGCAGAATAACTTAATGATACAATCCTTGTCTGGGCAAGACCATCACTTGTCCAGATCTACTTTAAGGATTGTTTGGTGCTTAAGGTTTTTTTGCTTCTTTTTCTCCCTAGGTATGATATAATTAGATATAATCTAACCTCTTCAGAAAACCCATTCTTTAATTTATTCATAAACAGCCTCATTAATGTGTTGCTTTTAAGATTCTTGAGAGGAAAAAAAGTGTTGCCATATTTTATCAACTTAATCAGTAGAAAAGGAAAAAAATACTGATATTTAGATAGCTATTTCCTACTCAGCTTCAATGGGAAAACTCTTTTAACTATTGTCTTAGAAGGAATTTAATGTTTTTCTCTCACTTTTCACTTTTTAACGTCTTTCATGTTTTCTGCTACCCATGTTACTTCTTCTAAGCTTTTGTTTATCACTGTATGAGTCAAAAAACAAGCAAGGAAATAATCTGTTAACATCCTGGTTCTCATTTTAGAGGATTTCCTGGCCAGTGAGTCAGCAGCAGAAACAGCTGTGTTAATTCTTCCTTCCTTTGTAAGTGTAATTTCTCTCTTCCACCCCAGTATGGCTTCAGTGTTTGTTCCAGACTGTTAGCCCTTCAAACAAGATTTCGATAGAGGAACACAGAAAAATCTTCAAGAAAAGGAAATGAGAAGATGTTACTGTCATTTAGCGATGAGCCAAAATAAAAAATCTATCCCCAGAGAACTCAGGGGTCTTATACTGCACTCCAAATATCCTTCCTGACCACAAAATAAATACATGGTGAGAAAAGAAAAAAGAAGCTAGAAGGCAAGTGCATTGACCTTGTCATTAGACCAATTGACATTACTATAATATAGTCAAAATACCCATCTGAGGATTAGAGGACTAATGAATAGCTCTTACCCTTAGTAACAGAGTCTTCTATATACATTCAGACTATCTCACTGCAATTTTAAATATTTATTGAATGTCTAATTTCTTTTTCTTTGTCACTTAGTCAACACTATAGATAAGCCAAGTACCTGAAACTCAGGGTTTTTTTGAGTAAAAGCACAAAGCAGAAAATAATTCCAAAAAGTAGCACCAACACCTGCACATTTTTTTGATCTGAGGAATCATAAAATGCCTTGGGTTGGAAGGAACATCTAAAGGTCATCTAGTCCAACCCCCCTTCACTTAGTAGGGACATCCCCAACTAGATCAGTTTGCTCAGAGCCTCATCAAGCCTGACCTTGAATGTCTCCAGGGATGTTCCACTCCCTGGGCAACCTGTTCCAGTGTTCCACCACCCTCATTGTAAAGAACTTCTTCCTAACATCCAATCTAATTCTACCCTGCTCTACTTTAAAACCATTGTCCCTCATCCTATCACTACATACCCTTGCAAGCAGTCCCTCTCCAGCTTTCTTGTATATCCCACTTCAGATACTGGAAGGCTGCTATAAGGTGTCCCTGGATCCTACCTTCATCCACTTGGATATAGATGGCATCACAGTGTTGTAATAAAGATGGGGTTGATTTAAGCACTACTATTCTATTTGCATAAAAAAAAAATCTTTGCACCTGTTTGTTTTTTGTTGTTTTGTTTGTTTGTTTTTTTCAATGCATCATTTGAGTTATTTATCAAAGAAAAGCCGTTCTTGTGTCTTCATAAAACCAGTTTGTTGATAACAAACAGATTTTAACTAACATTTGGACTATCCATGATTTCAAAAAAACAGATGGAATCGGTGCGTAACAGAATATGTCTAACATAACAAATATGCCCAGAGTGTAAAACAAGAAGAGAAAGACAAGAATGTAGAG
>JANHFX010015398.1:27501-41916 GCA_027560015.1 Chloroceryle amazona | reverse complement strand
TTTTGAAAAAAAAGAAAAAAGAAGGGTGTGGCCAGCAGGTCAAGGGAGGTTCTCCTTCCCCTCTACTCTGCACTAGTGAGACCATATCTGGAGTACTCTGTCCAGTTCTGGGCTCCCAGTTCAAGAGAGACAGGCAAATACTAGAGAGCGTCCACCAGAGGCTATGAAGATGATGAAGGGATTGGAACATCTCTCTTATGAGGAAAAGCTGAGAGCCCTGAGACTGTTTAGCCTGGAAAGGGTGGGTGTCAAGTAGAAGGGTCCAGTCTCTTTTCAGTGGTACCCTGTGATAGGATGAGGGGAAGTGGTCACAAACTGGAACACAGAAAGTTCCACCTCAATATGGAGTGATAGTGACAGAGCACTGGAACAGGCTGCCAAGAGAGGTTGTGGCATCTCCTTCCCTAGAGACTTTCAAGACCTACCTGGATCTGTTCCTGTGTGGCCTGCCCTGGGTGTTTCTGCTCTGGCAGGGAAGTTGGACTTCATTTCCAGAGGTCCCTTCGAATCCCTACCATTCTATGATTCTATGAAAATTACTATTTCAAATGTAAATGCTCCCTGTGAATGCTCAGCAATTTGCAGGGCAGTCATCACATCAGGAAGGAAAGACAGCCTTATGATTAAAGCACTGGACTGAGTTTAGGAAATGGGTTCAGCTCTTGAATATTTTGGAGTCTTTCTGCTTAATTTATTTCTCTTAAGGAGGATTACCCAGACTGGGGTTGTGCAGAATAATAAGGTGAAAAGTACAAGTGAACTGTCATAGCAATTTTCAAGTATGTAGAAACCTCCAATAAAGAGGAATTGATTTTTTTTTTCAATGTGTGTAATGGAAAGAAGTAACAGATTTGAATATGGGAATGACTCATCTTACACCTCACAAAAAAATAGAGACAATAACAGAAGAAAGGAATAAGACAAGCCCATGGAAGCTGTCAAATTTTTAGGAATATATTAAATATATTCTGCCAGAAATTACCTAGATATAGTTGATCCTGCTCTAAAAGAATGAATGGCTTAGATGATGTCTTGAGTGATCCCAGAATTCGCTCTATGTCTACAGTAGAAACTGCTTCAGCATAGTGGGAGCAGATCAGAAAAGATCAGAAAGACATTTATTCAAAATGAAATTGTTCAGAACCAAACATTCTCACCATGCATGTGGATAAGAGCTGCTTCAACTTACCAATCATTAGTTCAAAACTTTATGTTTCCTTTGGGATTTGGAGTGTATTCGATGTGTAGTTGAAGTAGCATGTCTGGTATAGTTGCCTTTGAAATGAACCTGTTTTGAATATATCAACACTGCTATGCTAACTGAATTAATATGAAATAAGAGTGACTGGCTTCCTGACCTTGGTACTACTCCAAACCAAAATGTTAACGTATTTACAGACTCAGTTATCTGGAAGATTATCTGGACTGTACACTAGCCAGGTGTTGCCTTCACTCAATACCCTGTGTAAGGCAAAGTGCCAGAGAGGGAATGTTGTACATAACATGCTGGTCACATCAGGGCTGGCTGTGGACAGTGATGTTAAAAAGGCTTTTACAAAACATTTTGTATTTTTTTTCAAGGGTAAACTTACTCAATAGATGTTTATAGCACAATACGCACTGCAGTTAACCATGGTTTTGCCTTTATCTGGGTTATCTCGTCTGCTTGTTTGTTTGTGGGTTTTTTTACTGTAAAATAACAGTAAATCTTTGCTCTGCATTCAATATTGAGATTATAAACTCTTTGGATTTTACTGTTATATTTATGCAAACATAGGACAGTCCACATGGAGAATCTGACATGTTTTGGGTGCTCATGTGCATGTAATGGACAATAATACATGATGAGTTAAGATGCATCTTACCTAACTCCTACTCTATAAAATGCAGATGTCTACAATTAAATTAGTTCTTTGTATACCCTTTTTAGTCACTTGAGATCAATCCCTCAAAGGTATGATTCATTGCATCCTATGATAGACATGTAAGCCAGGTGAGATGTATGCTGTCCATGCCAGTGTCTCCAGTAGCCATGGAAGGAACCTTGACTTTTAGGTTAAACTAAGATGTCAAGTTTGTAGCCAGTAGTAGAGTCTGAGGGGGGTTGATCTGTCTTTTTGGATGCTTACACAGTCATGGAACTCATAGATTTGAGTGAACATACTTAGGTATGCTTATCTGTCCTGACATAAGGCAGGACCTATTTTTAGCATCATATTAAAGCACCAGTACCTATTATTTCTGTCAATAAATTAAATTCCCAAGCACACATGACTAATCTGTTATAGATATAGAGAAATTCTATCCTTTTAATATTACTTTTCCAAATCTACTTTCAATGTTTAAAGTTTACATAAATTCCTAATATCTTTTTCTCACCTCCATTCGTCTTTACATAATTTCACCTTTTAATTTAAAATGGTCATTTTGCTTGTAGCATTCAAAATACCAAAATACTCCATTTCGTTTCCCTCAAGGATATTTTTACAGCTTCATCTCTCTGAGGAATTACTACACAAAGCATAAAACAAACTATAATAAACCTGAATAATATGCATGGAAGTGGGATTGGTTTGATTTCTTTTTCACTAATTAACACTTAAGCTTCTTATATTACTCACACAGCATTCATTCACCAGACACAAAAACATCTAGATTAGCTCCTGTTATGCCCAGGAGCTAAATATACAGAGCTCAGAGAAATAAAATGTCAGCATTATTTATATGGACCTTCCCTTTTATTTCTGGATTATGGACATTGGCATCCTCGAAATTCAGGATGTCAAACTATAAATATCAACTTTGGTGTCACCAGTGGTCTTCGTGTAGTTGGATTGGTTTCTTTTTTCAACATATCCACGCAGCTCAGACTGCATCTTTAGAGCCTTTGGCCACTCTTTAGCTGTTCCAGTAGACAACGGCCTCTGAAGGTGTCTCAGACCCTCGATTTGGAAAGCTGCTACTCCATTAGGTGGAAATACCTTCTTATCTGGAGAATTGGAATTGTATGTAATGTAAAATATCTTAAGAAAACTAGAATATACACTATAGTGTTTATCAAAACTGATAAAACAGATCTGAAAAGAAACAAAGCCAACATCTAATCTGATTATGCTCAAGTGACTGCAGAAAGACAACCTCCCCCCCCCCTTCATTCTCCCCTGTAACTGTTCCCTGACACAGTGGTAGATTGTGTTTGTGCTTCATGCTTGCCTTAATCCTCAGATTATACCCATCTGAGGGCTTTGCTGCAGAACATACCTATATAGACAGAAGTCGATCAGACGTTGCTTATCAGCAAAGACCTAGGAGAACATTTCCAGTTCAGATCTCGAGTTGTCTTTCTCTTTTATTCCTTCTTGTTATTGGATGTTAACTCTTTCAGCTAATCTCTCCTCTGAACATTTCAAAGGATCAAGAGAAGCTGCTTTTTTTTTTTTTTTCATTCTGTTCCCTCTCTAATCTGAAGACAGTCCAACCTTGGACTTAAATTAAATTACAAAAAAAGTTTCATTTAGCTGATTGTTAAAAACACTTTACTACATTGAATATAAAAAATAACCTTATCTACAGTTGTGGCTGCTCAGCATGTTTCAGCTTATGTTTTTCATTGAAAATTACAATTATGTGAATTTCAACATTAGAGACATCTATAGTATCACCATACAAACACCATAATTTTATCTAGTTCATCACTAGCTCCTGACTGAGAATGTAGATGAAGGATATTCCCATTTTGGGATGTTGGCAGGTTCGGGTGACTGGCTGAACTCCTTTTATTACCTGATCAAGCTAACCTAAAAAGGTACCTTTGACAAGAAATTAACTTCAGAAAATGGGAGGCATATATTAATCTAATAATAATCACTAATAATAACTAAATCTTTACCAAGAAGGATCTTTGTTTTAAAGGAATATTGAAACTATGATAGAGGTTAATCTGTATGGGTATTCTCCCAAACTACTTTTTAGTTTCACCAAGAATTCATATTTGGAATACAACCCATCATGTGGTGATAGAAGTCATAAATCAGGAAAATCCCATTTGTCTGAGTGTATAAATGGTCCCAGTGATAAGATTGCTTCCATAAGAAATATGAATCAAATCTGTCCATTCCATTTTCATGACAGAAAAAAAATCAATGCTACATTTTATTGGATCCCCTTATAACTGTTGCAGAATGTGTAGATTTTAAAAGTTTAGAAAAGCATTTGGAAGGTGTGCAGAAACACACAGAAATCAGCATCTACATTTAAGAAGAACTGCAGTTTCACAGGATCAGATTCTGCTGGTGGCTTGCAGCTTATATGAAACAATTACATGCCATGTAAAGAAGCCCTAAGGGAGCTTTGGGTTCAATTATTTTTAAAAAACTAGACAAAGACAGTAGATTCTGCTTTCACAAAGCTGTTGTGATACACATAGGTAAAAGTTTGTCTTCTATGGATGCATTACAGTTTTATCATTTATTTAGTTCCCCAACATACAAAAAAAAATCACTGCATAGGATTTTTTAAAACAGTTATGTTATTAATCATTCAATTCATATTGAAAATATAAAGGCTACAATGAATTATTCCTGAAAGAAAAACAACTCCTGTTTTTCAGTGTTATCTGCCTGAGAATCACTGGGCTTTCAGAAAAGGTTCATATGTGTGTTCTAGGCACATGAGTTCCTTGTACATTTTCTGGAGGACAGATATGCTGGCAAGTTAAATCTTAGCCAAAGCATAGGGAAATGGGACACTAAAGCTGTTAAAGAACAAGTGCCAGGAGAGACAGATGTGCCATAAATTATGTCCCAAGCTTAAGATGAAACATCAGCAGCTCCTGATGGTGACTAGAGCTTCCTCTGGAGTTGTGAGAAGATGTTCAAATATGCCCAGGTCAGCCTCAGGTTTTCTGCTAAATGGTCTTGACTTTTAGCTCAAAAATGCTCAAAATCCATGGCTTTATTTTGCAACCCTTCCTCTCTGAGTAATCTGAAGGGCTTAATTTGAGACAGTTTGGGCTGGGTGAAGGTTTGAGTTTCTCAGGCACAAAGGTGTGAAAGCTTGCTTTCCTAAATTGTAGCTTTCAAAATACACAGAACTGGTTTGTTATTCTTCATTGTTTTCTGATTCTTCGAAGTTCTGTTGAATGCCTACTGCTAATGGTTCTTAGACATTGTAATTGATCCCCTGGGTCCTGTCTTGCAGACCCATATAGTCACAAGCATTCCCATTAGAAAAGATGGGGAGTAATTAACCAACCTGAAATAAGAATGGGAAAGGGAATGGAGTTCCTTTGCCACATCTACCATGCACAGGCCTGATACAAAATGGATTAAGTCATTTCACCTCTGGCTTCAACACATATGTGTATAAAGGCAGCAGTTTTCTGAAATGTACAACACGTGGATGTGACAGGAACATCAGTTCTATGAATGTTTCCACATGTCATGAATCTACAATAGTTAGGCTAAAGGGAGGAGAAGGAATATGACAGTAAAGCATAATATGAGGTGGGTTGTTATTTCTACTAAATGCCATTAGCAATAATTCTTTCAGAAGTGTACTTGAACCAGCACAGAGCAGAGATCATCAGGCAGTCTCTGTGTCTAGAAAACTTCCAGATTCTGTATTTTATTCCCTTAAACACTAATATGAGTCCATTTCTCTGTGATGGGAGTTCAGTGTTTATCAGCTTTGTCAGTTAATTACTGTTAATTTGATTTCAAATGTGGTGAGACAAGAAATAAAATCCTAAGGAGAGCAAAGAAAAGGCACCAGCCTTTTCATCCAAAGCCTGCCAACTTTGCTGATATCTTCACAGTAGATAAAAAGACACCCCTAATATAGAAAATAGAGACAAAGGAACTGTTATCCTTATAAAGCCATTGGAAACAGTTTTTAATGTAGTTCAGGGTCTTACAGATCACAGACATCAACACCTAAGACAGTTGCTGTATTGCAATTAGACTCTGCAGCAAACCTTGGTAGATACACAAAACCTTGGGTAGGCTACAACATAGTACTTGGAGTGTTGTATGCATTGTCCTTCTGTGGAAACTCAGAGGAGCTCTTATGTTTCCTTACAGTGAAAAGCATTCTATATTTTGTGTATAACATTTTTGTAAGATTAACTGTTAGTCATTTGACAAACCATAAGTTTTTCTCCATTTTGCTTTCTGTGATAACATACTAGTAAGTACCATATTCAATGAAAATAATAATAATAATAATAAAAAATCTAGGAAAATTTTAGTTGTATCTTCAGAATTCTAAAACAATATTCAGTTTGAATCATGTCACATTCTATAATAACAGCAGATCTGTGATATATGAAATGGAGCAAAACCTTTGGCCTTAGATCAAAGTAAAATTTCAAGAAGCTTCTCAGAGTGAAATAGCATTGTTTTAATAGAAATTAGCTCATCTGGAAATTATTTGTTTGCTAAAAACTTCTAGATTTTCTGTTTGTCTTCATGATCCAAAAGAAACAATGATTTTTATATCTAAGAATTTACCTTGGGATATGCTCTGCTTTATGGAGAATTAAAAATCACAAGTCATAGCTTTTTTTTCTGATCAGAGATAACTTTTTTGGTTTCTTCATGTAATAACAGTAAACATTACATTACTAGGGCAAATACTCTTTTACAACTTAAATATTTTAGGCTTTCTGCTGATAAATATTCTTCTGTTTTTGTTTTCCAGAAAGTGGAACAGAAAAGAGATGTGACAACATGGGTGATAAAATCCATCTTCTGACTCACATGACAACATACAAAATTCTGAAGTTATCAGTAAGTTAAATTTCAGTTTTCTGTTGGAACTCTGCATTTTAGGTACAGACTTAAATATTTATCAGATCACAAGTATGAGAAAGAATAAAACTTCAGAGCAAATTTCTATTGTAGAGGCTCCAATGTATTCCCTGGTGACATAGAGGCATATCTGAAATCCTGGGGTTTTCTGACTAAAATGAGAAATTTTTTTATATAATTGTATGACCTTTCACTGGATAGGTGTTTTGTACATAGTTTTTATCTGTTTAAATGCTTAGAATAAAACAGCACAGAGGTAAGAATCACCACACAGAATAAGCAGAAAGAGCTTTGCAAAGTCACTCTAGTTCACTGAAACTTAGCCAGTAAATGACAAAACCTTGTCCAACCTTTTTCTCATTTGTCACATTACACTATCACTTTTCCCTAAAGCAATATTTTCTTTGAGAGAGGTGAGATGAGAAAATGTGATAGATTTTGAGGAGCAAATATGCTTTGATCTGAGCTGTACCTGTCAAACCACAGGTAATCTCAGTATGAGATGTCCTAAGGATACCAGATGCATGATCATTTCACTGCTTCTTGTTTCTATACAGTTAATGAATCAGTCAGTACTACTGCTTTGTATGTTTTCCCTTTGTCATCTTTATCAAGAACTTCTTACCAATATTAGGAAACCAAATTTCTGAGTATGAAGCAATCCATGCTGATGTGTTTCTGGTAGGGATCTGCTTAGGTAACGTGAATGGATATTGGAAAAACAGTACTTTTGCAGGGTGTTATGATGTAGTGATAACTATGTGAAGTGAAAAGCTGAAAGAGCAATAATGGCTGAAAAGGTTCTGTCTGTGTAAGACTGCCTGTCACTGCAAAGGGCATAATGCCATAGATAGAACCAATACCTTAGAAGAGATGAAATTAGTGGTACCCAGGAATGGAGGGATAGGGTAGGAGAAAGAGGTAAAGGGAAGGAGGAATAAACTGACACAGAGAAAATACTGCACCTGGATGTTGTGGTATTATGTGAATGCAAACAAGGGATACTGGCTACTAATAATTTTGAGGTCAGCATCAGTGTACAATTTTCCTTATGTAACAGAACTGAGAAGTGCACACTTCAGAGCCAAAATCAACTTTCAGCAATCATGGGACATCACTCAGCCAGGATGCTCTAAGCTCTTCTGCTTTGCTACCTGTCTCAATTCTCAGGCTGTTTCTATCTGCAACAAACATGAGAGAACCTGCTGTTGCTAAGGCACCTTTGTAGCTGTATTGGATTTATATAGTCAGTATGTAAGCACCTAGAAAGAATGATGGACACCACATCCTCAGCTCTCAATGAAAATGTAGCCTGGGTTATCATTATCATTTCAAGGTTCTCTGTTTTCTAGGGCTGAGGGGTGCATGAGTGTCTCACTTAACAATACAAATTAATAGCATTAGATGGGTGAGTCAAACAACAATTCATAAAACTGTATGCTGCTAAATGACATTGTAATTCATCAAATCAAGGGTGAATGGAAAATAGCCAGCCTTTGAGTTCCAGCTCACTGCATCTTCACTGATGGTGAGGTTGTCTCCTAAGGCTTCTGATACCTTATACATCAAGATTTGTATTTAAGACAGCACCTTTATTCTCTGATACTATTGATGAGTGAGCTGCACAAACTGAGGTTATCATCTCATCTAAACAAAACACTGGGGATTTAAAAATCCATGCAGAATGCACACTGGATTTCCTGAATACTACTTGATTTCTCATCCTTCTAACAACAAACACAGTGTATGACTGAGCACTGGCACAAGGCTGATATACAATCAGCTGAGGGTGTCTCTCAAGTGGGTGCTGCCCAGTAATGTACTGAAGACTGTCATGAACAAGGAGCATAGCTGTTTGGACAGTGGCATATGGTCCAAAACTAAATTGCCTTTCAGCTTCTGAATTGCTCTTAAGAAGACATGTGACCATACAGAGTAATTGAAGGGTTGACTACTCAAGGAAGGGTCAGTGAATTTAGCTAGTAGGAAGCTACTAGCACACCAATACCCCACTGCAGTTGCAAGGCAGCTCAAGTTTTAATAAAGTGAGAAAAACTAATTCACAATTTGGTACAGAAATAGTCATGGCTTAGAAGAAAGTTAGTCCTCCAAAGGCTGTTAGATTTACTTTTTCTCAGTCTGTTAGAATCCTACATTGTGTTTTAAGACTTAGGAACCTTGACCTCTTTGGTCTTGAACTGACTGCAGGATGCAGCCCTGCACTCTCTGGTTACCTTTAGCTTCACAATTAGCATTTTTAGGTTTTCACAAGCTGTTATGTCAATACATGGATATGGACCACCTAAGATTTCTGAGAGAGTGAAAAATACTATACTTCGCAGAAATCAAAGTATTATCCTTCACTGTATTAAGTGGGGGATAACAGGTTTTCTGTTACATTGCTGTAATTCCAGGGAGATTACACTGAATTCAGTAGAGCCACAGACTATTTACCCTGGTGACAATGACAACAAATTCTATACTAGTAGCGACAGTAGTGGAAAAGATGATTTTATTTGCCCACAGTTTGAAAGCAAGTAATTTATAATATTTGTTGGCTAGTTTTTCAGTGTCCCTGTGGAATAATATGAAATTGCATTTGTGAAATGGGAGCTTCCAGCAAACAATGTATGATCTTACAAAAGAGCGTAAAAAAAAATAGCACTGAGATTACCACACTCCCAAATGTGTATGGGATAAATATGCCCAGTGGAAAGCTGATCAGAAAGTGTTTCTTTTAATGGGGTTTAGTAGTCAAAGTCGTTGTATTTTTATGCTGAAATAATTATTTTTTTATTTTTTATTTTTAGCACTCAAGAGTAACTGGGAAACTAACAAATTATAAATTGAAAAGGACAGCAAAACATGAGAAAAATTTTATTAATCCTAATGGATAACAAATATGAGCAGCTTGATTTTCTCAGTTCCTCTTTAGAAGTTACAATCCAAGAAGTGGTATTTTACTCTAAAATTTCAGCCAAGAGGGAAAGTCCTTGAGCTAGCCAATATGAGCAACAATACCTCCTCTCATCCTGATTTTCTACTGTTCTTTCATTTTTGTTACTTCTATTTCAGATATTGTACTTGCTTACCTAATTTTGACTGCGTAAAAATGATTAAATAATCTGTTTACTTCAGGCTGATGTAGTGTCCACCTTCTCCTGAAATATTGTCCAATGATTTCATAAGGAATTATTCCAATCCAGAGATGTTGTTACCATCCTCTCAATCCCAGCTGTGTTGTGCTGGCTCCTGAGAAGTGCTGTAGCCCACTGTGTTCTTGCAGCTTTTTCCAATGCCAGGAATCAAACTGAGTTGTGATATTTGCTGTTGTTTTCAAACTGACAGTGAATCCATTTACTTCTCAGCCCCAAATCCTTCACTCTAAAACTATGGATATTTCATAACATCCATGGTGTCAGACAACTGCCTTTTTCTTTTCAACATCACCTGCAGATTTCTGTGCTAGGTAAGTTCTACTCATTTTGTTATGGGTATATTCTGTGTATTTAAGAATTCTAGTTTTAAGTGCTCTTTCCAAAACTCTATTGCAATATTTCCATTAATAGGTTTGGGCTGAAAATAAGACTGGAGACTTCTCGTTAAAAGAAAAGTCTTTATCAGCCTAATTAATCCACTACAATGCTTGTACCTTCATTACATGCTTTTCCCTCCAATAATTGTTATATTATCTATTTTTAAAGACTCAGTTACTTGCTTCAGTGCTAACAATCATAATAATCAAGGACTTGGTAAGTCCTTCCAAAGAGAAAAATTTATAATATTTCAGCATTTGAATCTAAGAACTTTCATGGTCTTTTCTATCTTCTCATACATAAATATAAATGGAAAGGGAGGCTGTTAAATGCCCAACACTATAAAGTGTTTGTTCATAGACTGGAGACTCTTCTGAGCTTTCATACTCATTTTCAGAAAAATAGAGTTTATGGTAAAAGGAACACCCTGTCTAGGTAGAGCAATGTCCATTAGTTTCTCACTTGACAAATTCTAGGCATAAATATTTTGATGATATTTCTGGAAGATTCAAATAAAAAAAAAGGAGATTTCCTCCCAGTACAATAGAAAATATGAAATTACTCCTCCTCTCTCTGTATTCCAAATATTAGAAAGGTTTGGCAAAGTCACATTTTAATTGAGTTATTTCACATCAAAAGTTTTCAACATTTTACATGTGGATGAATAAAACTGTTTTGAATTCCAGAAACTTATGAATTCTAAAGACATACAGCTCATCAGGGAGATGAAATTAATTTCTATATATTCAAATGGAGTAACAGAGCAGTCTCATTCCTATCTTCCCATGTATTTAAAACAGTCCTATGAGACATACTGGTTTAATTTTGGAGGCCAGATGTGATTAACCATGGTACATTTATGGTTACAAATATACTGATATTTGTGCTACAAAACATTTTTAGGTGCTGCAGCTGAATTGCTGATTATGAATTAAAATTTAGGTGTATAAAGTCTTTGGACTGTTTTTATATGGCATTTATTTTATTAATTTTGAGCTAAACTGTGGTTTCTATGCCATTTTAGTTAGCACAAAATTTGTTGTTATTAATGCAATGTCTTCTGGGTGTTAGATCCACCAAAAATCACCTCTTTATTTATTTAGGTTTATATACTAACATTGTCTAGTAGCCTATGTTACAATCCAGATTACAGTTCCATTCGCCTATATTAAAATACAGCTTGAAAAGGTGATTTCTATCTCAAAGACAGATTCAGAAATTGCTATTTTGTCGGAGTGAAATCTTCCCATCTGTGTCTAGTCAGTGTAGTGAGTGTGCTATTAAGTGAAGAGATCAAATAAGAACAACAAACTAATAATGCATAATAACAATAAGATTTAGAGATAAAACATTTAAATGGATTCCCTGTAGGTACTCAGATTGTTCTGCTTCCTGTAGCTAAGTCAAACTGTGATTATTACCTGTTTGGGTGATTTAACTTCACTAGCTAAATCAGTTAATGATTTTGATGATTTGTGTTGTTCTGTGTTTCATTAGGTAAGCAGAACTACTACAGCAATACGGAGTGTGCTTGGCTAAGTACATATTTCATCATGGTTATGAACGTCTTTCCCTCTTCATTTGAATTAAGAAAATGAGCTCCAAAGATACTCCATTTTCATATTACACTGAGAGGATTCCCAATGTAGAATGCAAGTCTCAGTTCATTAAGTGTCGCTGCCACCAGGACCTCTTGCAGGGTAAGATGTTAAAAAATGCAAATGAAATGCACTTAGGCTAGATTTTCTTATTCCTGGACAAATTTGCATTACCCGACAAAGGGCTTTCTTAAGCATTTCTTGTCAATTAACATGCTAGGATTTTTTCATGTAGATGTGTTTTCCCAAGTGTATTTGGGTAATGAGTTTTTTTCCCAGGGATGCTGCGATGTAACAAGTACTAACCTTATGTGCTCTGAGGAGGTTTATCCAAGTTCACAGGGGCCAGTGTTACATGAGCATTTTTTAAATCAAAGCTATACTTTAAATGACAAAAATTTTCACTTGTTGACAATTTGGGGACATCATTGCTGTTTGTTTTTTTTTCTTTAAGAACATAGATGAGGAATTTTTTATTAAAGTACTTTTGATTACTGAAAAAGAAAGTATTTTAAGTAATTTTTTTTTTTGCTTTTTCTTTATGTTCAAGGATGAAGGAATTTTGAAATCTTGTTTCTTTTAGTCCTGTCTGCAAGAAAAGCACATGCATAGGATTATAATAGAAAAATGTGTATTACTGATATTTAGAAGGAGTTAGCCCTTGAAGAGGAGGAAAGGAAAGCAAAACCACTGGTTTTGCAGCTCAATAATTTTTTCATCTAGAAAAAATATTGCCCTTTCTCCTTATATCAAATATTTTAGTTTTCCAAGTCAGTTAATATATATCAACTAATTTATTGACAACAGCAATTATTTTGTTTGAATGCAAGACTAATCTCTTCAGACCACTCATTTCTGTTCTAATTAGCTGATTAGAAACACAGACAGGCATTAGCTCCTCAGCTTGGAAGCAGTGGAGGCAAGAGGTGTTCATGACCAGCCTGTCTGCTTGTCTCCTTTCTAGAGTTTTAGAAATGGAGGCGGAGGAGAGGGACTTACAGGAATTAATAAGCAGAGTTTATTTCTAGTGTATTTTCAGATGTAGTCCTCCTGGTTTTGCATTCAGCTAATTATGATTCAAATATCATAGGCAGGGCTTCTGAATGATAACTATGTTGGTAAATTAAACAGGGCATGTGCACACGTTTGAGCTTTATTAGAGGTCATATGAGCTATAAGATTGTCAGGATGGTTCTTGATACAATTTTAACCTCTGCCAGACATCGTTCAAGCCCATGGGGATAGTATGGTCCATTACTATAAGGTAATTTTGATGTAATTCTATTTCTGGGGAGGGGCATGGTAAGAAAGTTAAGCTATAGAGAGGCAAGCAGTGTCAAACTGAAATGTGTTGGAACTACTTTTTAAATGTATGTATGCTGAAGACTAAGAAACCTTCTTGGTTTTATTCTACTTCTCCAAGACTTAATTTGTATTTGGTCTTTCTTACATATACCCGACACTAAGGATGTTCTTTTTTTTAATATAGGAAAATGTTAAAATGGAGACACAGGAAAACAAGTCTCCAAAAGTGGGTGATAACTGGTCAGGTAACACTAGAAAAGTGGTTTTTGGCTCTACTATTATGAAGAGGAAATGCATAAAATTATATCTGTTTTGTTTTGTTTAGTTTTCACTTTTATAATGAAGAAATAGAACAGAAAGTATTCAGCTGATATTTGCTATCAAAGAAAACCTTAGTTTGGAAAGGACCTTTAAAGGTTATGTGGTCCAAGCCTCTGATGAGAGAGTAGCACCAAATTTGCAGTTAGACCAAGCATTCGGGTTAAATAAGGTTTCCAGGGGAATTGCACAACAGAGTTTTCAATATCACTAAGGATGGTAGTTCCCAGAAAAACATTACGTAGCTGCTTTTCCTCTTTTTCCTCTAGAATAACTGTTCAAGAAGTGCCTAGAATTACAGTGGACTAGAGTTAGCTTCTGAAGAAAAGGTGACAGCCTTTTAAAGTATTGACCTTGGCAATGCTCATTTGGGTTATGCCATTAAGGTCAAGACAGTTGCTGCCTGAAGAGGGCTTTTATGATATTTTGATACTACAAGATAAAGTATTACTTGTCTTGTAATAGTTGCATTTTAACTGTGATAGACAAAGAATACCTGACAGGGAAGGCTTGCATGTAGAGATGGCCTAGTAGATCACCTGATAAACCTGGTGTACATGTGGGAAACAAAATTAAAAAAAACGATCTGCAAACCCAAAAGTACGTCTTTGAGTTTTGTTGAGCTCCAAAATCCTCCATTTCACTGACTTGGGAACATGTTAGCCAATGACTTTGTTCTAGTAAAATTGGAAAGCATAGAAAAATATCTTAATTGAGAAAGTCTCATAAAAAATAGCAGTTAAAAGCCAAATTAAAATATAAGATCTCTTTCTTCTCTTTCTTTCTCTTTCTTTCTCTTTCTTTCTCTTTCTTTCTCTTTCTTTCTCTTTCTTTCTCTTTCTTTCTCTT
>JANHFX010015398.1:0-27150 GCA_027560015.1 Chloroceryle amazona | reverse complement strand
CTTTCTCTTTCTTCTTTCTCTTTCTTCTTTCTCTTTCTTCTTTCTCTTTCTTCTTTCTCTTTCTTCTTTCTCTTTCTCTCTCTTCTCTCTCATACTTTCTATATGCATAAATTAGAAAATTTATCTTCATACAGTCTGTTGAACAGCTAAAAATAATGTATTTCCATTTCCCTAAAAATATACTTTATTTCTAAGAATTTTTTTGAGCTTTACTCCTATTAATATTTTTTTACTTAAACAGACAAAACACTTGAAATCAGGTCTAGCTGGCAGCTTTGATGATAGGAACAGGAAAACAAGGATGCACCTAAACTTTACAACTGAGACTGGTATGTTAATATGCTCTGGTCATCAATGTTAGCCTTCAGCCGTACCTATACCAGTCTTCAGTAACAAATTCCACTTAATTAAATTAAGTTTGACAAGTAACTAAATACTATATGTCATTTTGCCATTTACTTATTTCTTTAATCTTTTTTTCATCTGCTCCTGTATTGAGAGGCAAAATTAATTTGAGTCCTTTCTTCCCAGTGTCACTTAGTACCCAGTTCTTCCCTCTGGTAGGGTTTTTTCATAAGATATATTTCAACACCAGATTTATATTAGGATACCAACAGATGAATTCAATTCCATGCAATTTAAATGAGATCTGACTTGAGTTTCTATTTTGTTGAAATTATGCAGACTTCTGAGTCACAAACTCTGCAAGTGATGGAAGCTTTACTTACAACCTTAGTATTTCAAAATCTGAAACATCAAATTTACATATGTGTTAGAGTTAACAGGCCAAATCCTGAGATGCTTGCACAAAGCTCTGCTATTTCTTCTTTCAGAATTCACAGCAGAAGTATAGGTTGGAAATCAATGGATAGAAATTAAATTTTCACTTAAAATTTTACATAAGCTTTCTTCTTCTTGTCTCTTCCATTGGTACTCTACTGTTGCACAGTTTCTGTCTTTCCAGTATTTTCAACAGTTATTTGTCTCATTATCTTTATGCGTTGTTCTTTTTGGTCCTCTTTCCTGATTTGAAAAGGTTTTTGCTTCCTTGTGGCTGCTTTTTTTTTTTTCCTTTTTTTTTGTCTATTTTCTCTGCTTTAAACAACAACAACCACAGTAAAAGGTCATAGATCCCATAAAAAGTGTTATAAAGTTTTACATAAGGAAACCACTGTTGAGAAGCTATCTAGGGACACAGAGGTTACAGAGTGAAAGTTCTTACCATTAAATCAACCCTGCAAAATACATGGTATCGATTAATACTGAAGACTAGTTTTGAAAAACTGCAAATCTATTCAAAGAATCTTCTGTTGGAAAAGAAAGGATTATTTTTTTTCCTTTACTCATAGAGGTATAGTTGCATCTGGAAATCAGAGATATGTCCTCCAAATGTGGCAGAATGACCCATAAGAAGTTGATAGCAAGCTACATTCCTAAAAATCTGAAGATGCCTCTGTTTTTGCTGATGAATTGCTTACATCCTTGCAATCCCATTACCAGGTAGTAGTGCTGCCGAATTAAGTCTTGTCTCATATCAACTGACAAATGAGATGTACAAACAAGGAAAACTTCCACTGAACCTCAACTTCAGCTGAACTTCAACTGAACCTCCCCATTCTTGTAGGTATGTTACCTATCACATCAGACAGAATTAGATTCAGTAGTCAGACCCACTTCCATTAACCAGCCAACCAAACTACACTGGAGATGTGGTGGTGTTTGTTCACTAGAAGGACATTGGAACCCCCTGATTTATTAAATAAGGTGGGCTAATGATGTATTTACCTCCTTATGGGAGCAGTATGCAATATTTTCTAGCACTGTGATCAAAGTCAAGTCCTAATACAGAGTAAATTCATCAAACCAACATTATCTTTCCCTCTCCTGATGAAAAGATCACAAAGCCCTTAAAAGATCATAAAAAAACTATTATTTAAGGTATTAAAAAACAATGAAATCTTTAATATACATACAGTCTGATGGAGAAAAATAATACAATTTTGCCACAATTTTGCCTCAATTATTTAGAAAGATATATACTTACTTTTGGTATTGTAGAGTAGTGTATGTAGCAAAGGGTATCACAGAGCCTTCTTAGAATACTAACCCTGGACAGCCTACATTTATATAATATCTCTAGTACAGGGATCAAGCTAAGAGGTAGGATCTAGAGCTGGTTGTACTTCTCTATTCATTAAGAATGCATTCCTAAAAGGTGTAACTGTTAATGATTTGACAGCCAGCAACACATTTTTTAGCCATAAAATTAATATAATTGAAAGGAGATGTATGTAGAAATGGGCCCAGTTTAAAGATATGAGGACAATGTACATGGTACAAAAGATGGAGAAGCACATACAGGACCATTGGTATTACCAGTTTTAGGAAAAGCTGTTGTTGTGCAAACAGTTGTTTGGAGGCTGGAATGCTGGTTGCTTTTTAAAATGAAAATCAATACCTGACTGATTGCAGGCTTCAGATTTCAATTGGTAGATTACTTTATCAGAGAACATCAAATGATGTCAACATTTTACTCTTCTTTCTGTACAGTTTCATTTCCAGTATTGTCATAATCTTTCTTAGATGCCTGCTACTCATCAAACCCAATCAAGTCAACCATGAGTAAAGGAAATAAAAAAAGTGTAGTAATGATGATGATGGTTATCAGAGCAGGGTATTAAATGATAGGCAATAGAAATCTGAAATGGTGGCTAGAGATGCAGTGAGGTGTTACTCTATTTAGTAACCTGTATTTTTTTTCCTCCTTTAGCTTTACTCCTTTTGCTTTCTTCTATAGCAGAAAGAAACATTTATTGTTTATAGCACCCATTTGGAAAGGCCTCCACAGTTTAATCACTGCCACACCTTTTTGTACACCTTGTATGTTTCTTCAGCTGATTCATTTAATGACCCTTGTTCCCACAAAGGAGCAGTGAGTTATCTCCGTACTGCTCATGACATCACCACCGATGTGTCACTTTTCCAGGCTGAAGAGTCCTGTCTTAAATATTCATTTCCTAAATAGAAGATATTCTGTACCTCTGATTACTCTAGATATTTTTTTCTGAATATTTGTCAATTATAATTAATCTTTTTAGAGGTGGGGCAGCCAGAACTGCCTACGTTATTCAAGGTGCAAACAAACCTTGGATGGAACAGTGATATACTGAAGTTATGTACTTATAGAACATAATATATATATATGTATTGTTCTAACATTTCAAATAATTTATAGCAATTATAGCTAACCTCTGGCATCAACAGTTTATTTTATTATAGCCAAATGACTCCTTCAAAGCTGCCATGCATGTACAGGACTTTCACAGGTGGAGAGAGGTTAACAAAGAGGTGACAAAGGATTCCAAATATTTAAGACATGATTTTTACAGAGCTACAACTGGCTGTACATATCAAGTGTATATATGCACTTTAACCTTTGTGCTGACAGCATGTTGTGACAGGGGGTGGAAAACTGTCACAGTCCTGGTGAACTTCTTGCTATGTGAAAGCCCCAGGAAACCTGGGCTGTTATGCCAGGAGAGGAGTGTGAGTGTCACAGGCAATAATCTCTGCTACAAGTGTAAATAATTTCTCAGAAGCAATAATTACTATCTCTACTCCTCTCACTGTGAGAAGTGTCCAGTCTTCATCTTCACAGCAGCAAAATTCAATTTTCCTTGCACAGTTGAGAAACCAGAGCTGGTTCAGGATAGTTCATACAATAGAAAGCCAAGCAAAATAACTTACTAGAGATATTTTCTCTTAACGCACTTTCACTGTACCCTCTCAGCTGTGGTCCACTAAGTGAATCAGTCTGCTCTGTGGGAAAGTGCAGAGTGGAAATAACTATAAGGGAAATAAGCACAACAGTACCAAAACCCAAAGTGAAGTGAAAAGTTCATTACATTGAGTAACATTTTTTTCCATTGTTTTGACTTATCAAGAAAGGAATTGCTTTGCTGCTAAAGTTATTTCACCTCCTTGCCATGTTGGGAGAGAAACTAAAATTTTAAGGGACATAATATTGTAATTATATTGGTATTGTAATGTATTGGGGTTTTTTTCCAATGAAAACAGTGTCAAAGATTGGTTTTGGTTTGTTTGTTTGTTTTTAAATTATAGTTATATGTTATGAACTGAATATTTCAGGATATATACAAGAGCTGTGAAAGCTTGCCTGTGAAAATAATTCATAAAATCTATGCTAAAACAGCTTATTGGAATATTTCAACTCCACAATAGTATTTTTAATGAGATAATTTAGAAAATTAATGTTTTCCCATTTGATTTAGTTCTCTGAAACCATTTTACCAAGAAATTGCACATCTCTTTTAAAATGCTCACAAAACTCATCTCTAAGGATGATGATGTTGTGCAGATGGCCAATGTCCAGAATAGCCCCACAAGTGTAGGAAGTGGCAACTGTACCTCTGCCTACATGTCAAGACAGTGGCAAGCAAACCAACTGAATTCCCAAAACATCATTAGTATAGGAACTCAAACCCCAATTTTTTTAGTTGAAGCAGAGTAAAGAAGAAATTAAGAAGTCTTCCAGATGAGAACTGGTTTGTATTTCATGAGCTGGGACATGAATATAGCTCGTGCACATCTACCACAGGCAGACCACTTCAAAGCCATTCTGCAGATAATACCAAAAACATTAATAACTTGTACTAGGTATTGACACCCTGCACTCTGCCTCAGAAGGAACCAATAAAATTTATTCCTTCTGTCAGCACCTGCCTAATGATGTCTTCAAATCAAGGTTACCATGTTGACACAGAAAGACCCCTATAGCAAAAAAAAGTAGAATTTTCAGTCAAAGACCTATTATTTGCATTACACAAAAGTTAAAACTTTGTCTGTGATACATGAGGTGTCAGAATAAATATAAACTGTCCTCATAATTGTTAAACTCTGGCTGAGTATGAATTTGGTTCTCTTATTTTTAGTTGACACATCTCTTAAGTTATGTCTATAGTAAAAAGAAAGAATCACCAGAAGATGATTTCTTGAATAATCTCTCTGTATGTACCTATATCTGTCTACTGAGGACACTGAGATCTGGCTAGCAAGAGAGCTAACAGAAACTGTTTTAACTGAAAAAAACAGCAAAAGATATGAAAATTGCCTTTAATGTGTAATTTTTATAGAAAGGAATTCAAGCTGTTGTTCTCAGAGAGTTCATACAATCTTTGTAGTGCTGAAAGACCAGGGTCTCCATTTTTAACCACACAACTAACTCAGATTCGACAGGAGTGAAGCTTTCCCAGAGATTAAGTTACAGGTTTTTTGGTGAAAGGAATTGCAAATATTTGGATGTGTTCTTGCTTTATTATAAAACAATATCCCAATTGTGTTATAGACACTGTAGATACTACAGTATCTACTAATAGGAAGGAGCTACAGAAAAGGGTATGGGCATTTGTAATTGATTCTGCAGGACCATAGCAGGTCTAAATTCAGATCTGTGCTATTGTCTGCCATGAGGCAATTCAGTTTTAAATACAGTCTTCTAAGACTAACATAACCATTTTGAAGCTTCTTTGAAATTCTAGGTAAGCTGTATTCAACACTGATTCAATGTCATGCATTGATTTCTGTCATAAGCAAAGAAACTATTCAAGTTTCGGTACCATGGCATTTTCATCCTCCAACACAACCTTCATACAAGGGCATCCTTTTGCTTCTAAAGTTTTAGCCATGTGTACTTTCAAACATATGATCTAGTTTTAAGACTTCTCATGTAAGCTAGCATCATTTTAGACAACCCTTCATTTAAATCTGATGAAGTAGGCCATGGACTTAAACCCCCTAGTTCTGTCCCACTTGTGATCAATATCAGGAATTTGGGTTTTACTCCTTTGTGGTCTCTTCAGAATTATTGCTTTTCTTAAAAATCTTTAGCTGTCCTTGTAAGAGCTACTGAGTCTTCATTTCTGCTTAGGACTGTGTCCAGTTGAGTTTTTAGTATTTCCACAACCTCTCAGAGTAGCTGTTCCAGAGTCTGACCACCCTCATGGTAAGTTTTTAATGTGTAAATAGAATTCCCTGTATTTCAGTTTGTTCCCATTGCCTGTTGTCCTGTCATTGGGCACCACTGAAAAGAGTCTAGGCTCTATCTTCTTCACTTCCTCCCATCAGGTATGTTTATACATTGGTAAGATTATTTCTGAGACTTCTACAGCTAGGAGTTGTGACACTTCAACCTGTCCTCATGTGACAGATGCTTCAATTAATTGATCACATTCATGGCTCTTAGCTAGACTCACTTCAGTATGTCCATGTCTCTCTTAACTGTGGAGACCAGAACTGTTCACAGCATTCCAGGTGTGTCTCACCAGTGATGAGCAGAGAAGAATCACCTCTCCTAACCTGCTGATGACATTTTACTTAGTAAAAGCCAGGATGCTTTTGGTTGCTTTTTATTTGGTTTGAATTTTTTTTGTGTGTGTGTGGTGTATTTGCTGTGGTTTTGGTTTGTTTTGTTTTTTTCTTCACTGCTGCTTGTTCACCTCCTTTTCCACCAGGACTACCAGGTCTTTCTCTCTGGAGCTGCTATCAACATGGGTGATCCCCAGCTTGTACAAGTGCAAGGGTTTATTCCTGCCCACATGCAGGACTTTGTAGCACCCTTTATTGAATTTCATGATGTTCCTGTCAGCTCATTTCTTCAACATGTTGAGACACCTCCCAGTTTTGTATCATCTGCAAAACTGCTGAGGGTACACTTTATTCCAGATGAGCAATTATTTAATCTCTACTTCCTCAGTTTGTCTGTCAGATAGTCTTGAAAGCCTTACTAAAGTTGAGATAAGCAATATCTGCTGCTTTCCCCTAACCTATCAACTCAGTCATATATATAATTGTAAAAGGCTATCAGGTTGGTCAAGCATATTTCCCCTATGTAAATCCATGTTGACTACTTCCAATCACTTTCTTATCTGTCCCTCATGTTTTGAAATTGGTTTTAGGGTAATTTAGTGCATCGGTCTCCCACAGCTGGCTCCCTTCAGTCTTGCTTTATGGTTTTCATGTCTCTCCTGTCTCCATCACCCTATGTACTTTGCTTGCTAACCTGGTCTACTGCTTCATCCCAACCTGGTCTACTGCTTCATCCTTTGACTTTGGGACATCATATCTCTCCTCCATTGTTCCTAGTTTAAAGTTGTCTACCAGGTTGACCACCCTTTGAGTAAAGATCTTTTTGCCCTGTGTGGCAAGATGGTTCCCATTTTTTCCTACCAGTCCTCAATCCTCAAAAAGGATCTCATGATTATAAACCCTAAATTCCTATTGTCAACAGCAGTTGTGTAAATGACTCCAATTAATAAAAATCAGTTTCAACTGATTTCTAGGTATTTCATCTATCCTACACAGTGCCTTTTTAAAGGAGGATTAGCTTCCTTTCCAGTAAGAGACTGCACAGTATAAAAGGTATAAAGATGAGGGGGTTTTATTCTTGTAACTGGTATTTGATATTAGCTGTGGAATATTTCGTGGAAATTCATGAGACTCTCCCAGAGGTCAATGCTCTTTTAGTACAGAAAGAAAAAAAAAAATGTCTTTAAAAGCTCAGCTAACAAGACTGTGCTTCCCACTGGGCTTGTGAATGCTTTGCTTACTGTACCTTGTTAAATGTAAATTTAAAATAAGTCAAGTTGATACCTGTTGAGGAACATGTAGCTTCAGTGTCTAACTGGGTCATACCCAAATCTGTCACTTAGGGCATAACTGCTAAGTAATCTAAAAATGAGGTTTGTGATCAATCCCCTTTTTATAAACAGACTGCACTGCCCCTAAACAGCTCCACCACAGCATTTAGAAGGCATCAGAAAAGATGAGTTCCACCTTTATAATGAGCTAGGTTTATCTCTGACAAAGGGATGTCTCTCACCTGAATTTAGAGGTGGAAATCAGCTAGGAGTCCTCTCTCTAAACTAAATGAAGATGAAGACACCTGCATTTTGATACGTGTATGTAGCTGTCTTTATAGGATTATAGGTGTCTAAAATCTTTGCCAAAGGAAACCACAGATGTACCATCAGTGGATTTTAGGAGATGAATAAACTGACTAGAAGCCAGTTGCTTTAGACTAGGCAGGTACTTAACCTGCTTAGAGCTGCCTAACCAGAGTTATCAAATGCAACAGCCTGGCACCTAGGGCACAGCAAATACATGAAACTTGTGACTTTCAGCAATGGCAGCTGGAAACTGGCACTGACCTATATGGGTATCCTGTGAGTATGATGAGGTTAAGGAGAGGAGCCAGTTAATTTTTCTGCCTAAATTTACATAGGATGAACAGTTCCTGGGCTCAGCATTTCATTTTATCACCAAAAGGCACATTCCAATAGGCATATTTCCATTACATAGACATTGCATTATGAAAATTATTGGATTTATTCTGAACAGTGCATAACAAACCAAATTACAGGTTTTTGTCAAATATGCTCTTCTTCAGCAATTCTCTTATTGACAGTTCTAAAAGGAATACTTACTGAATTCACAATCAATAGAAAACAATATATGTATTTGAATATGAAAATCACTGGTATTACAATGACTTTCCTTATGCAAAATCATGATGAAGCAAAATATTTACATCTATATTAGCAATGTGAAATGTCAGAGAACAGCAATTCTTACATTTGTTCACTACTTCTCATCAGTTGTCTTAAGTAAGCTTTGACATCTAGTGTGTGAAATTCTAATAATACCAATATTTAGTTAAGGAAAATGAGGCAGAAAGTATATAATTTGCCACAGCTACAAATGGAGTTACTTTAAAACCAGGAGTTCTTGAGGACCTGAATAATTAATGAATGTGGAAATAGAGCAACTGTAATATGTTTACCAGCAAGTATGTGCACCAAATACTCCTAATACACTTTAGTTATGGTTAAAAATAATTTTAAAAAACTTTTCTGAAATACTAAAATGTAACTTTATTTTTAAAAGTACACAATATACTCTGGGCACCTACATATTTATTTTGGTTTCCTGGGATTTTTTTTTTTTTTCTACATTGCATCAGTTCATATATTTTTTCCTTCATTTATATTAACTGAGAATGAAAGACTGAGGTAACACAGGGAGTGTTTTTCTTTCAGGTGACTGATGTAACCAAAATGACACAAATGTCTGCAATACTTGGTTCTGCACTAAAACCATAGACCTTTACTGTACACAGAGGCAGAACTGATGAGTTACCAGTCATGTACATGCAGAGTTAAAATATAGTTTTCTTAAAACCCAGAGAGATGTATTTGATAAATCAACAGTCTGCAGCATGCCACTGTGGCTCTTGACTCCTACTCATGTGTTATATTTTGCATTCTCCTTCCTGTCTGGTGAAATGCTCCAGGCTGCTCAAAGGAAAAATAGACATACTTTGAGTGACTAAATAATAAATAAGATTAATCTAGTTTTGTAATGTGGAACATTACACAGCTTATGAGTGCTATCCTTCCCCTATCAAGGTAAATATAGACTAGGATTTAAGTGACAGGTAATTGCAAACCCATTTGAAATATAAACCCAGTTCCATATCAAACCTATGAGACTTGCTATTAACAAAAAAGTGGGACTGCCTGGCACTTCAGCTGAGGTTGGACCTCTACTTTGCCAGATTCAAGGAGCTCCCTGCAGGTGGCTTGGGTTCTCTAGGTTGTCTCAAATGGCAAGACCCCTTTGTTGAATATCTAAGTCCTGCTCTCATTATCTAGTGTGTTTAATCCCTCCGTGGACATCTCTGACTACATGCGTTCAATGTCACTTGACTACACTGAGATTTAAAAACCCATTTAAAGACTACTATGTCTTAGTCTTTTTTCTTGAGGTAAATCTTACTTCGTTCACAGTTATTGTTTAGGTTATAAAACCAAAAAGAGATTAGGCTTCATACACATCTAGGTGAGATGACTGTCAGAGATAGTGTGGACAATAGAGGTCTCTCAGAAGAACTGCAGCAAACTGAAGCTAAGCAGTTTGTCATTGTAATATGCAACCTGGGAAAGCACGATGCCCTTGCAGTCTCAACATGAAGCATTCACCACAAAGACATCTGTCCTCTCAAATGAAAACACAGGTTAGAAGCATAATTAGCAAAGGAAAAATCTGCTGTGTTGAAAGATATGGAAAGTTGTTACCCATCTATTTTCAAATAGCAGTGGGAAGGGGCTGGGGGATGTCTTCCTGGCAGTTGATATCATGCAGGCATATTCTTCTCCATCTGGTAATCTGAGCATGCAGATTCAGTCTCAGAAAACTGAGAAAATGACAGCAGTTCAGAAAAGACCTTTCTTTGTTCCACAGATAGTTGTTTCTGGTGTGCCTGTAGCTACATAAGATCGCATCCTGTCCTGGTTTCAGTTTGGGTTAATTATCACAAACAGCTGCTGGCTCAAGCAGTTGGGAGGTGCCACAGCTGGGATAAACAACTGAACCAGCCAATGGGATATTTGATACTTTACTGAGTCATGCCCCTATATAAGGGGAGGACTCAGAGTGTTTTTCCTGTTACAAGGGTTACCTGTTTTTAACTTGTTTCAGTGTGTGGCTGGAGCAGGGAAAGTCTGGTATGTTAGGCACAGATAGAGCCTATTACTTGCTTTGTGTATCATTTTGCATAGTACTATAATTAGTAGTGTTGTTTTCTTCTCTCTTTGTGTTGTTTTATTAAACTGCCATTATTTCAACCCCTGGGACTTCACCTTTTTTCTTCCTCATAAATTTCTGTTCCATCCCATGGTGGGATGGGTGACCAGTGGGTGAGCGGCTGTGAGGTGTATAGTTGCTAGCTGAGGTTAAAACATGACACATGTCCTTTTCAAAGATTAGATGATTTGGTATGAATTTTAGCAATATCTAATATGAAAATTGTTTCAAGCAGTAATTTAGGGAATATGCTAAATACTTAGGTAAAAAATAGGCTTTTTTTATGTTATCACAAACAAAGAAAACGCTTATATTGGTAGAATATTAATTCTGTTCACAAAACACAAATCTGGTGAATTATTTTTGCCATTCTTTTCATTTTACTTGGATGCAGGCTTTTCATAACTTGGCAATGTTGTAATTTTCATACCAGAAAACAATGTAAGAAAGTAAGTTGCCCATTACTCTATGCTTCGTTAATATACATTGTCCACTGCTGTTTATTCTGATCTTGTATTTATATGCTATGTTGTCAAACTGAAATAATTTCTAACTTAACTTTGATTTCAGGTTTTCCAACTCTGTTGTTTTGCTCAAATTCAATATTCTTGTCTCCATGGCAACAAGAAGATATGCATACTCTTAAATATTATCTCACTAAAAAGTCAAACACTTGAAATGGAAAGCACTTTATATGTCAGAACTTCACTATATTTCAGATAGGCAATTATGAACAAGAAATTAAATGTGTAGTCACTTTGCTGCTGGATGTACTGTAATTATAACTCTGCTTCATAATGTACTTCTAAGGTTCAAGCTTCTTCAAAACAAAGCCCAAAGTGTTGCATCCTTTTTATTAAATGCTAATGCGTTCTTATCAGGAAGACTTTACAACTGTTTAACAAGTATACGGAATGCATAAAAGTGCTCTCAGCTTAATCAGTTTGTTTGCATCTTTTTTATTTTGCTTTTCACTGGAATTCAACAGCAGTAGTTTGGTCCTAACAAAAATGCAGAGATAAGAATCAGCTTATTTTATAAAGACTACAATTCACCTCTAAGATTTGGTGAGTCAGAACAGAAAGACCAGTATAGGCAGAGAAGTGAAGAAAAAAGTACTCCTTCAGTGTAATCTTCTCATCCAAAAAGTTCCTAAATTCAATTAAGCAAAATCACTAAAATCACCCTAAAATGTTTGGAAGATAGTTGAAGAAAATAAAGTTATTAGAGCCAAGGTTGCAATCCAAACATCTACAACTTCCAGAAAAGGTTAGAGAGAACAGCTTTGTATCAGTCGTTAATGTCCAAATAACTTCAAGAAGAGTTAGTCATCAAGTTCAAAATCTCCATGGCTGAAAATACCAACCTCATTTTTCTTATGTAGCAGTTGTAGATCAGAGAATAAATAACCAGATATGAATTGCTTTCTAAAAAACTGCTGAGAATGATTTGTAATAAAACAAACAAGCATATTCTAAGATGAAGAATAATTTAATTGAAAAGTGCAGGGAATTGTCTATATTGAAATTTTAAGGTGAAATGTGGAAAAACATGCAACAGTTAGAATTTGTTGCATACCATAAACTTTGGTTTGAGAACATAGAGTTCGTCAATATTGTTTCTTTCTGAAAAAAAATGAAAACAAACTGCAAAATGTGAACCATTATTTTTTTTTCTGATGTATTAATAAAAAGGTGCACCTTCAGTCTTAAACCAAAATATCAGTTTGGAGTTGCAGTTCTGCTTTTCTTAATGAATTTAAGGATCACCACTTCACGTTGACTGTCCTATAACTCAAACTGAAAATAAATTGGCATGTTCAAACAAATAGTTGCTGCTCAGTTTGAAGAAACTTCAGAGAGGTTTGAAGTAACCTGGACTGGAAACCCTTTATTCTGTGTCAGTCTGGAGGAAAGAAACAGGAGAGGTTGACATTGCATTTTATTTTTCATTTTTATAAACTTCCCTGAGATGACAACTCTCAGATAGCGAGAGACAGAAATATTTGGAGAAGATCATTGTTAATGAGATTTCTCTCTGAATAAATGTCTTGTTCCACTTTTGTTTTTCTTTTTATTTCCATCTCTGGATTATTCTTCTATTATTATTCCTTTTGGATCTTTGTTGGTTCTGTGTTCAACATTCATGTAAAGTACAAACTGAATGCCAACCTAAGGTCAACACTTCAAAAATATCTCTGCAATAGACTCTTCAATTTATTTTTGTCCTCATATTTTACATACAGATCAATTTTGACTTTCATAGGTGCTGATTTCTCACTATTTCCACTAGTTTCTTTTAAAAATGCTATGGACTCAGGTCTTAAAAAAACCCTAACAACTCAAAGGTGTCTTGAGCTTGGATTGACACCTAAAGAAACCCCCCAAACCACCTGGAACTCAGTTAATGTTTTTTTCTACTTTCATCTTCTGACATTCATATAGTAAAAATAAATTGTAAAAAGAAAAAAATCACACAGTTTTGCTGGATCTGACTTGACCTTTTAGAGTCATAAACTGCTTCTGAAAAACTTGTGTTTATGTCCCTAAAATAGAGGAGCACAAAATCAAGGACTGAAACCTTCCATTCCCTTACAAAGACTAGGCATGATTATACCTTGAACCTAATAGTACAAAATGTTGTTTAAACTCTTCAGATGAGGGCTTTCCAGAGGACCATGTTCATACACCAAATACAAGGGGTTGATCTAAACCTTGACTCTTATGTGCCACGATAAACAAAACATAATTATAAGAAATATTTTCCACACGCTTACATTGAAATATAGAGTATCTCCCAACTGTTTCAACTTCTTCTAATTTTTCCATTTTTCTCTACTCTTCTTTGTTACAGACATTTAAAAACAAGAGAAATTAACAGAAGAAAATTTCAATAATACACATTCCAGTTGACTGTTCTTTAGAGTAGATATCCTGTGCTCATAGTAGAGATTGAAATGATTGTAAATTTCTACAGGTAAGGACAGTCAATAATTACTTGGATTTTCAGAAATTAGCTCTTAGAGTACTTCATAAAATTTATTGTAGAAAAGCTTGGCGTTACTTATGTGAAGCAACATTTTTAAAAAGCAGTGTAATATTCTCCTTCCCTTTTGCTCCTCTCCCCTGTTCTAACAGTAATCTCTTCCTGTTATGCTGGGTTTTTTTCCCCTGTATTTTTCCAGTTTATTGTTATCTTAAGTCTTATGTCTGGCAATTTAATTAGAATTCTAAACATTCACTGTAGAAATCAATTGAACTAATGACATCTTTTGTTTTGACTAAGAAAATTTTCACCAATACTTAGGACTTCAATAAAAAACAGCTTTGACACATACACTGTCCACTACTTGACTAGAGCATTGTGTGCATATTGGCATGAGATTTACTTTGTTTAGTTTTCTGATTGAAGTGAGCCCCTTGAGACCTGATATCCCATAAGTAGTAATTTGCCCCTTATATTGCTTGTTTTAATCTTGGCTTTGAATGAAGGACAGCATCTAGAGTATTCATACTTGGTTCTTGTACCTTTAAAAAAGATTATCCCACTAGAAGCTTAGACTGGAATGAAAAGTCATCCCACTTCTTGCTTATTACTTTTTTTTAACACCATTTTAAACATCACTGTAGTAATTTTAATTGGTTTTTAGGCTTCAAGTTCCCACCCTATGTCTTCTAGATTAACTTGTTCATTCAATTTTTTAATGTAACCCTTTAAAGACTTTTCAAAAATACAAAATTTCTTTGCTTTCAAGACCTTGATGTCATGACTTTAAAGTAAGATGTCCCTTCCAAAGACCTTTTTCAGGCCCTGAGGCATAACCTTTTCAAAAGGATACCATGGCTCCACATGGTAAGGCCCTGTGGCTTGATATAAGGAACAGCACAGAGAAAACAGAACAACACAGAGAAAATAAAACAATAGCAGTAATACTAATGAAATCATATACAAAGTGAATAATAGAGGCTGCAATGCTCTACCACTACCTAAGATGCTGCTTTCCCTGATCCAGCTATATGCTGAAGCATGCATACTGAAACAAACTGAAAACAGGCACTCCCACCCAGGGCCAGTCTTCCCCTCAGACAGTGGCATGATGTCAGTATGGTATTGAGTACCTATGCAATCTAATTTATCTATATAATATATTAAATATAATAATAGTGGCTGGTTCAGTTGTTTATCCTGGCTGTGGTCCCTTCCAGTTGCAGCACCTTCCAGCTGCTTGGACCACTAGCTGCTTGTGAAAATGAAACTTAGTCTAGCCAAACTGAGAACACTCAGTTGGTACCTGCTTTAAACAGTGTCATACACTTTTTGTATGTGTGCCTGAGTTTACCACATCCACATATTTAATGAATAAACTTCAGAAATAATTAGGGTAATATTTGGGTATTTGTAGTTATATTGGATCTAGTCCCTGTCTCCTGATCAATCTATAATACTTGTAAATTTTATTTCTTATACTAAAAGTAGAGATCAGCATGGATGGAACAATAGGAGTTGGGTGATACCATACAAATATTTTTTTCCAATTTTAACCTCATAATGTCATTTTAAATTCAGTTTCACATTTATTTTCATCTTGAATTCAAGTGAACTGCATCTCTAACTCTCTCTCTCTCTAACTTTAATTATCTGTCAATTCTGCTTAATCATCATCCTTTATTGTGGAAAATAAATTAACTCCACAAATAATCCCTCGGGATCTCTGGATTTCTAAAGGAATCCTCTCTACTTTTCCATGTATTGTTCTCCCATCTGTTCATTCATCCCTTTATAGATTAATAGCAGTCACATTCGCAGGAAACAAGTGTAATCCTTCTGTGTGAAGCATATAATAGAAGCTACACAGACAAATCCCTGCTGAAGTGCATGGTGTCCTATTTAGAAGCGTTGTCAGGCTTCGTGGGAATAAATAAAAGAATTTTATTGGAGTAACTTCTTTTGGGGAGTGCATGGGCAAAACAAAGTTAATAAAAACCTTCTATCTTTAAATTGTTCATATCCTCTCTATCCTGCCTTGTTGTCCTACATACTAGGCTGCATCTGCAGTTTCTTATTTGCTTTCCTTCTGTACTATGACTCTTGCATTCTTGGCTGCAGAGTGCTCTGGGCTCAGGGAGGAGAATAACTTTCCTGCGTCTTCCACTTTTCTATGATAGGCTTTGAAGAATGGGTGAACAGGAATTGTTTTTCTTTTGATTGCAGATATATTGGATCCATAGCAAATGAGTGCTATTGGCCTTGAGCTCTTTTCAAAATCTCTTTCTGCTGTCTGTGTATGCATGTGCTTTTTGTAGAGGACCTGACACTGCGAATCCTCAGTGGAAGGAGGCAAGATGTTACCTGGACATTTTTTTCTCCCTCTGAAGGAAGCAGCTGATCTGACCTGTTGTTATACATCTCACTAGCCAACTTTAAACACTTTTCTTATGTTTCAAGATCATCAGTCTAATTAATGTGCAGGAAACTTAAGATCTCATTAGATGATTCACTTTGAATCACCCCTACTAGTTCCAGATACCTATTTTGGGTTAACTGAACCACCCAAGCTGGTTAATTGAAGAAGGTGGTCTGACTCTCCTGCAGAGTCTCTGTGCTTTATGTACTCAATAGTACTAAACTATGACACTTTGATTTTATTAAATTATCCTGTAGACAAAAGGATCAGACTATTTAGTGAGCAGTTGAGCATCTGTGAAAAATCAAAAATACTCATGTTAAGAGGTACCCTAGATTAACCACTCTTTTAATGCCTTCCCTCTGTGCAAAGCTACATCTCCTACGCGATCACATTCCTCTGATGAATGTCATTGAATCCTTCAATTGGATTACAAGTTTAAAGCACTCTAAAGGCTTCACTTAATGTATGTAAACAGAAATAATTGCTTCATTGAATTACTTCCTTCTAGTAACATGTTTTATAATATTTAGCTTCTAGAGTACAAGCTCATTGGAACTAATGCATGGGGTTGATTGTGTTTCTCTTTTGTAAAGCAATGGAAGCGATTTCATTCTGTGTAAAAAACCCAATCTATTATCTTTTATCATAGTGTTATTGTAATCACAGTTGGTATGTTCCATAAGTTGACAAAACAGAGAGTCATTCATTATTTATGTTTGTAAATCATTTACATGTAGACAGTAAACCAGACTGCTAGGTTTTCCACACTGTGAAATAACAACTTAGCATCATTTGGGGGCAAGAAATATTTTGCATGCTGTACAAATTCATTGCAGTGGTTCATCTGAGGACATGATATGAATGACATGAATCTTAAAACTGCTCTTTGTCTTCACTGGATTCTTTCTGCCAAAAATGTTTATCTGATCCATTCAGTGTACTAATTTTTTGTAATGTCTCCAGATACATTATTCACTGACAATTAACACCTCTAAATTGTACTCTAAAAAAGATTATTAGAAACATTTTCCATATATATATATGGAGAGAATTGTGCTGGGATTTAAAACAAATGTCAAGGAAATTGCAGACAAGTGAAAATGACTCTTGCTGCATTGCAGATCCTAAGCAACCACTTCATGAAAAACAACAGACTGCAATTTGCAGCATAGAAACAGGCAGCATCCAAACATTAACAAGCATACTGTTAAATTAGATTTCATAAATTATCCCTGCCTGCTACTTTCTGTGTTCTACATACAGGCCACTATGCATCTTCATCTATTTTAGTATTGCTATGCGCAAATATTTGAAGAAGATCATCCAAGGAAACCTTCTAGGATGTATGGCATAATAATTGAAGTTGAGGAAATGAGAAAAGTAACAGTGAGAGATGTTGGTGCTTGAAGGAAATATATCTGGTTGCTCAAATAGAAAATAATATTATGTCCAGATGAAACAATCAGCAAGGAAAAGTCTCAAAAAAGATATTTTAAAGAATGACATAAGAATGGATGTTTCTTCTTATTGAACAAGTTAAACAGAAAGATATGCCTGAAAAGTTTCTCTGAAATTAGTTGGACTTCCATCTCTGTGAGCTATTATTTAATTAAAAAATCAACCTCAGACTCCAAAATTATCTAAAATTATGATATCTGATTTTATAGAGATGAAATTTTACATGTGTACACTCAAAATGGGTTATTTGATACCATACTGACATCATGAACAGTATATAAGGGCTGGGGGTGTGCTGGGCAAAGCTTTCAGGCATTTAGACTAGCTAAAGCATGCTTCTCAGATCCATTCAATATGGCTTCTTTTGTATATTGTTTCATTGCTATTATTGTTGTTATTGTTTCTTCTCCTTTTGTGTGTTTTGTATTAAAGTCTCCTTACCTCAGTCTGCTGGGTTTTGTACTTTTCTTCCTTTTCTCTTTCCCCTTGGGGGTGGGGAGAGAGAGATGTGATGAGCAAGAACTGTGTGGTGCTCAGCTCCTGACCAATATCCAATTGTGAGTGGATGTTATTTCTGTTATTTATTTTATAGCTGTTGCCAAAGCTCCCTACCACTCATGCAATAGGCCATATTCAACCCAGAAATTTTCCTCAGATGCTAACATGGAAAGTGACAGAGGTGAGGTGAAGAGCTATGGTGACAGACATACAGAGATTGTACAAAGTCATCTGGGTCGTAGTGGATTCAAGTGCACTGTGACTGGGAAAAGGACTTCATATTCTGGGGCCAGGATCCAGTAAGCATTCTCATCCCTACTGCAGTCCTGTCAGAGGACCTGTTGCCATCCCTTGTTCTACTTGGGAATTAAGCCCTCCTGGAGCCCAGAGCAGCAAAGGAGGAGTTCTGTGTTGTTGCTCCATCTTCAGTGAATATTAGCACAGTGTATTATTTATTATGAAAACCTTTAGTTGATACAGTAATTCAGTTAAGGACTCTGCTTGTACAAGGACAATATATGTGGACTCTAAATGTGATGATGGTTGGAGGTTGTAAACCAAATCTGATATAGTGCAAAACACATCACAGGGCTATAGCTGATCAATAGTGAAAGTTCCAGGTGCCGAAACATAGTTTATCATTACTTGAAATGCTGTAGAATAGCTCCCTGGCCTCCCACTCCTCCTTTAGAATGTAGATGTCTCCTGTAGGTTTTGTGTCAAGACCCATGAAAATGTTTCAGACAGTCTAGGTCACCTCAAAAGACAAGGACTGCTACGGTTAGGCTTCAAAATCCCACTTACGGTGTTATTCTTTGTTCTAGCAATGTCTACAAATATGACAGAAGCTTTTTTTTACATGGAAAGGGTAAGAAGCAAAAGCAGAAAGTGAGAGGCTGATAGATTTCCATCTTTGCAGAATTAAGGTCAGATGTTGATGTTTCATCCTCTAATTGAAATGTCAGAGGTACAAGATCCTTCACAGAAATGGCATTATCATATCTAGGAAACTGAATTAAATCTAATTTTTTGAATAACTGCTCTAAACTCTGGACAGTGTGAAGTGTCAGAAGCTAGCAGGTGTGATAGGAAATTAAGTAGCCAGAGGCATTGTATTCCAATATAGTTCTTCTCTGCAAACTATAGAAATTCACTTGTTTGATTAAACAAAAGACAGATACAGCTCACCAGAGCTTCGCAGCTATCATTACCTTTCCTCTGGTATGTTTGAGAGCTTTAACAAAGACAAACTGAAATCAATCAGTGAAAACAGTCTTCATGGTTTTGCAAATCTGCTAAAAGAAAGCACACTCAATGAGACCCATATGTCTTCCTGCTCCAGTGGAAGAAATTGAACCATTTTGCAGCAAGCAACATTGTTTCCACACAAATCTTGCACTTTCTAAAGAACAGGCAGTGTGAAAATAAATTGAATTAGTGCTTTAGATCTTGGAGATTAAAGAGAAATATCTATAATCATATAACCTTGGGGTATTGTTGATCCAATGAAAAGTGTAAATGGCTTGTTGGGAGTATGTTACTCTTACAGGATAATGTTTATACTTAGGAAGGTCACTTCCCCAGAGTGCTGACTCTCTGGAAGAGAGCATCTTTCTTAGCTTTGATCTTTAAAACTTACTGGTTCTGTAATATTATCATCAGCATTTTCTTACAGAAAGCAACATTTCTGGTAACTCAATCCAATCATGCAGAGCTGCCGATCTAACTCTTTCTTCTTTTGTCATGATTTACGCCTTATTATCAAATAATAGGGACCAGGTACACTTCAGAAACACCTATATGGATATTTGGAGTCCCAAATGGTCCTTCATGTATGAGTTCATCATCATCACCTCTATAACTGGCTGTTAATCTGTCTCAAACTTGGTAATACATCTTTCTAATTCTAGATGTCTGCACCTGAGAAAGTAATCTGTTCTCTCTTGATAATCAAGGCACAAACATTTTAGTTTTCTCTAATGACATAGTTATACCCTAAGAAATGTCTATTGATGACTATAACAAATTTCCAACTCAGAACATTCTAATGGTAATGTTTATGTATAACTACATCTGGCTTCAGTGTAAATGTATGATACAACTGAATACCTTTTAAAGAACAGTATAAATTGGACTCTTTTGGTCTCACCCACTTAGAGGTCATTCTAAGAACACAAATAGAGAGTCTGGGCTTGTGTTAAGTCTAGAGTCTGATGGTTTCCTCTGTTGCTGCAGAAATTGCCTATTTACTGTAAACCTGTGTATTGGGTTTGCATGGCAAGGTTTTGGTAGTTGGGGAAAGGGCTGCAGGAGTGTCTCTTTGAGAAGACACCAGGGGCTGCCCTTATGTCAGAGACAGTTCCATCTGGATCTTCCCATGGAGGACAACACTGGAGCAGCTGTCCACACTGCAACCCATGGAGGACTGCACACTGGAGCAGGTGAATATGCCCTGAAGGAATCTGCAGCGCTTGGACACCTCAGGCAGGAGCAGACTCCTAGCAGGAGCTTTGGCCTGTGGAGAAGAGCACATGAAGGAGCAGATTTTCTGGCAGGACCTGTGGCCTGTTGGGGACCCACACAGGAGCAAGCTGTTCCTGATGGACTGTGCCCCATAGAAAGGATCCATGCTGGAGCAGTTCTCAAAGAACTGCAGCCCATGAGAAGAAGCCCCACTGTAGAAGTTTAAAAAGGACTGTACCTTGTAGGAGGCACCCAGTGATGAAACAGGGGAACAGTGTGAGGAGGAAGGAGCAGCAGAAGTGTTATGGACTGCCCACAAGCCCTATTCCCCAGCCCCCTTAGCGACTTGGAGGGAAACAGAAGATTTAGGAGGGAAATTGACCATGGGAAAGAGGGGATGTGGGGAGAAGTTTTTTTTTTAGTTTAATTTTAGTATTTAGTTTTAGCCAAAAAACTGTGTAATATCTAACATGCATATAGTGATTATTGTTTATAGTTATCAGTAGTCTTTATACAGAAGATCTGTACTGTTATGATTATTGTTAAGGAATAAAAAATGAAGTGATACGGTATGGAAAGGTCACTGCAGTAGTAGATTGAGGAGTGAGACTCAAATGTCCTCACTTCCTTGGTTTTGTGTTTCTTCTTTTTAAGTATGATCATGCACAGTCAAAAAGATTAATGAATTAATCTGTAATTAATGAAATTACAGTAAATTCTATTTCTTTTATATTATAGGGAGAGTATATTCAGTCTAAAATGTTGTAATACTGGAATGTATTAGCATGATTAAAGATTCGCTTTACACTAAACCTGGCAAGCAGGACTGGATGTTAGACTTGGACAGGAAAACCACAAAGACATATGGAAGTGATTTTGGATTCCTTATTGACAGACACTAGTTCATTCACTCTCATCAGAAATAATGGGACATATACAAAGGAAATGATGAGTCATTTTATCACAAGGTTTTTATAGGCTGAGTCTTCCTGTGTTCAGCATGCCTCTCAGCTGAAACACGAGCAAACTGCAATGCAGTTCTGGAGAAAGTTCACAGCCATGCTGCATGCCATTGTACATATCAGAAAACTACATCAAGATGAGTCTAAACTGGAGGCAAAAGATCCAAGATATTCTGTGGGGAACAAATCTATTTTTATTTATTTTTCATGAGCCTTTTCAGAAGTGAACTTGTAACTACTTAACTTAGGTGGCTAATTGTACCATTAAAGCCAAAAGGAAGATCCAGGAGGGAAAAGAAAGCACCAGTGTGGATTTACAAGACACCTTTTGAACTGAAAGTAACTGTATCTTTTCTTCCTTTATATTTAGGAGTCTAGAAGCAAGTCAGATAATAACATGTCAGACTGAGACAGATCCTTTGCAATCCATGGTAATCATAATAGCTACAATCTCCATAAGATTTAAAGAATTTTTACTATCCTGCAATATCAAACAATGTCCTTAAATCAGTACTTTACTTATTTTAAGCAATATACATTAAAAAAGTCAAGATATTTTATGTTCAAGGAAATTACTACTTCTTTTGTACAGGAAACAGCACTTTGTCGTCAGTCTTCTGTGGCTGCAGAGTGATTTAGTTCAGAATAAAATTCCTTGGGTTTACAGTAAGTTCCCTAGTAAGGTCAGAAGAAAATTTTTTGTTGAATACAGTAACTGCAAGAATAAGCCTATTAAGTAATGAAGATAATGAGTCTTTGTAATTTTATTTTTTTTTTCCAGAAAGTGAGGTGCACGTGAAACACTGGCGGAAATACATTATGTTATTTAGATACTTATGGTTTAAAGAGTCATAAAGTCAGTTTCATGCACAAATAACCTCTTTTCCTTTGAAGATGAGCTCTTAAAAATAGTACAGGAACTTGTCATAGGAGGCAACATAAAGTAAACACTTCTTTTGTGTCTTTAAAAGGTTGTTTACGTTAATGTCATTGTAAACTGAAAAGCTAGACATAAACTAATGGAATACTGTGCCCTTCATTCTCATTTGCATTAAAGACTTTCTTTGATCTCTTTGTCTAAGCTTTGATAGCTTCCCCACAGAAGAGATTATTGTATAACATGCTCAGCATTCAAAATTAATAAATTAGTATGAAAGATAAGCCCCTAGCATCAAACACGTCTATGGCTTTGATGCTGGATTTGTGTTGCTGAAGCCCATGTTGGAGTTTTGCTAAAGGTTTTTTTGTTTGTTTGTTTTTAACAGAAGTTAACAGTTAACAGTTGTTTCTCCATTAACAAGAGAGAAACAACATCATCCTCCAAATCTGAAATGCTGGAAAACTTTGAAAAGGCTTGAATCCCAAGCTGACATCTAGAATGTTACTTGTGCTTGCATCCCTTCTGCCTCACAGGCTGATTTGATGGCTAATTGATAAACTGATAAGCATAATCAGAGATCTGCCTTTCAGGCTTATCTCTAAGTTCAAATGGATGGACGGTATGTTCACTTTGCTGCATTTAAATCTTAGTTTCAACTACATCCTGCTCATGTTCATGCCAAGTAATCTTAATTGCATGAATTTTTGTACAATAATTGAACAGGGGTACAAGGAAGACTACAATAATTTGCACTTAATCTGAAATGAGGAGGGAGTCTTCACCTTTTTAATTCCAATATCAGCATGCTGCAAAGGTTGGTCTTGAAATACTATCTTTGTAAATCAAGCTTAAGATGTATTACCTACAGTTTTAGAACACATAATGATTCACATGCATACATATTAACAGTTGTAATTGATAGCAATAGATGAATTAATTTTATCCCTGTAATTTCTTCTGTTTAGTTAATGACAATATGTACCTTAAGACTATGCTCAAAGATCCCCTTGCTCTCTATCGTTTTGGTTAGGGTTTTTCTCACCTTACTTTTGACGTTTAGTCCCTCTTTAAGGTTTTCTTTAAAAACAATGGTCGCCACGCCTATGACAGGCAACAGAAGACGTGGGACCACCTTTGAAAGCAGGTATATAAAATATAAAATAAGTGGAAGAAGTTACTGTGTAGAGGCTCAGTTTTCCACCGAGGGGTGTCTTGTGAGTTTATGAGATATGGCTTCAAGCTGAAACAAGGTGAGTTTAGAGTAGACACTAGGAAAAAATTCTTCACAGAAGGAGTGGTGGGATATTGGAATAAGCTGCCCAGGGAGGTGGTTGAGTCGCCATCACTGGATGCGTTTAAGAATCGCTTAGATGTAGTGTTGGGGTGTATGGTCTAGGGGTGAACTTGTAGAGCAGGGTGAAAGGTTGGACACGATGATCCCATGGGTCTTTTCCAACCTAGATGATCCTGTGATTCTGTGATATCCTGGGATTTATGAGACAGCCACATGTGGCTGCAGTATCTGGAAGCATTCACCATGATCAACCCAGTCATGATGCCCTAAGACACCCAAGTGATATTAGATATCTATATTTAAGCAATTGAACTGAGTATGATTTCTACATTTCTATACACTGTCTATGTCAGTGTGGCCCAGATGATGGACTCTCATGAAATGTTTAAACCTCTACAGTTAGAAGATCTAATTCTAACCCTTACCTCTGCCTGAGTCTATGTTCCACATCCTCACTCTCACAACAATGGACTATACAATTTTGTACATTTCTTCCTCCTAATAAAATATCAAATTTATCTGCATACTTTTTGGTAGTGATCTGGTAAACTGTTACTTTAGGGAAGATTGTCTTATCTTCATGAAATTTCCTGAAAAAAAACACTGAACTTAATCAATTTTAATATTTTTCTTCAATTTTCACATTATTTAACAGTTTGGGTTTTATTTCTCTTTTCACTTACGCTGCTATAACATGACATCTCAAAATGAGGAATAAGAATTCAGATAATGAAATTAAATTTCATACCACTTTTCCTGAAAATTTTAAATCTAATTTTTTGCTTATCTGAAGTAATTTTCCAGGCATTTTCTCTCTGTTTAAAATGTTAATGGCTCTGATGTCTTTTGTGGATTTTTAAGGACCACTGCATGGCCTAGAAAATTGTAGAAGAAATGTTAAGATAGACTGATGGTGGAGGGATCAATATAAATGCAAAATTTTGCAATCATTATATAACACCCTTAGTTAATATAATTTTGCAATAACTGTTAATATATGAATTAAGTGCTGAAATCAATGTTAAGGTAAGTGACAGAGTGTAAGTCCGTCAATGACAGAGCTAGTTAAATAGCACTCAATGAATAATATATATGACTTGAACTCTCTTGAATGCATAATGCAGGTAATATTATACTGAATTATTTATCCTGTCAGAAAGCAGGTACATGTGCCAAATTTCCAGCAGTTCTCTGAAAGATGTCAGACTCCTGGGGTATAAAGTGATTTCTGACTGCAGAACCAGAGAGCTGTTGATCAAGAAGTAGATGGGCTGAAGTAATTTAGGAGGGAAATTCTCATATAAGCACCACTGGAGGTAAAACTTGAGAATAATGACTTAAGAGATAATATAAGGCAGTGTCCTCACATCTATTAGAATGTGCACTTGTGATAGGGTCCTCATAACCTAATACTGCATTCCAGTATCAGAGTAAAGCCTTCTGTAGTAAGATCTGTTTCAATATTGAAGCATTAAAAACTTATATTTAAACCTGACTTCCTTCTATAATATGAACAAAGACATCTAACATTATTCAAAAAAAAACCAAAAATAAAAAAAATAAAACTTATCTGGAAAATTTTAGAGAAATATGTTGCAATTTAGACACCCAAATCACTTCAAATACTGAAGGGATTTGGATGCTTCAGTCCCCTAACTTTTTCATATTTTCCCTCCACCTACAAATTAGCCGTTTGAATATGAAAATGTTTAACATGATATTAAAAATATTGCCATCTTCTTCAATCTACAGCAGTGCTTTTTCTTTTTAAGGAGTAAATATTTTTCATTATGAAGTGTAATGAGTTAAAATTTCATTTACTTCAGAATGTTCTTAGGTAAAAGTTACCGCATTTGTCTCTTGAGAACAAAAGAAGAAGTTTGACTTAAAACTTGGGTTGCTAATTACATTTTGCAGTAATTGAAGGAACATTTAAATGCAGCTGCGCCAGTTAGCTCTGTGGACACTGCTTCTAGTTTGCCAAAATGACAATAAAATGAAATATAATCAGCATAAAATTGAAAATAATCTATTTAAAACCTAAAGCTAGCTCATGGAATTGAGGGACATATTTCTGTGGTATCTTTTCATTACTGGTCTCCTAACAGAAAGTTTGGGTTTGATTTGAACTGTGAAGACTGTCCACCAAACTAAATCACATGTCTACAAGTGTCACTGATGATTCCTGTAATTAATAAAAACATAACTATTATCTAACTGACAATCAGCATGGTGTTGGGAACATCACAAACACTTGGGGTTTGATATTGGTACTGGACTGTTTTTTGGTGTGCTTGCTAGAATTAACTTCACAATCTGCAGTGGAAAAAGTTTCTTCATCTCCTCTTGGAAAAAAATGTGCATTCAGTTATGTTTTCCTCCTCACATTATCTTCCCAATAGTTGTAAAGAAAGCTGGTAAACTTCAAAATGTATTACAAGTATTACAGAGTTAGATTTTTAACAGCTGATTCTTATTGTTTTCAGGGTTTCTTGGGATTCAGATTTGCCACTGGAGGACTGTAGAAATAAGACAGAGTTTACAAGGTGCAACATAACTTCCCTTTATGACAGGTGTTTTACTTTTTTCATCGTATCTTCTGTGTGGGTGTGTGTATACTGAAAAATCTGTAAGAAATTGCTCCTGCTTTCTGTCTATTAAGTTAGCTCTTCCAGGGCTCTAAGCAGTTCAAAAAACCCTTTAATTTACATCCTCTGATAGGCAGTTGAAAGTCTAAGGCTCACATTTCAATGTGTTAGGGATTTTTATACCATTACAAAGGAAGGCTTGTGGATTTCCAAAGTGAAAAGTCCATCACCTGCTTCAGCTCTAGTGAGTGGACTTGATCAAAACAGCATTTGGTTTTGCCTGCAAAATACAAGCCACTTGCATTATTCCCAGTGGTGCCTACTGCAAGATTAAAAAAAAATAGATTTAGGAGCCTGAATTGAGAAATGCAAGCTGGAAAACTATTTGTGCCATTGAACTGGCTTATTCAGCTCTTGTAGGACTGTTCTTTGCAGCATGTTTAACTGAATTTTGTCCAGCCGTTCCTATTCATTCAACTTATGACCATTGAGAAAAGGAACTGACTCAGTGAAGAGATTCAGTAAAGCTCTGAAAAGGACCCAAATTATGGCTCTACTATTTTGTTTTATGGAGGTGAGATATTCATGGAGGTGAGATGTTTTGTTTTGTGGAGGTGAGATGTTCATGGGATATTACCCTCTCCACAGTAGCTGGCTGTGTGAATAGTTTTGCTCAGAAAAAAATGCAAGTGGTTTTACTTTTTACTTTTTTCTTTTTTTTTTTTCAAAAAATGGATGTTTTTATATTTTCCTGACAGAATTCCTCACCTTGGATTTGGCTGATTTCAGACGAAGCTGCTAATAGAGCACCTCTCAATATTATTAAATAGAAACATAGAATCATAGCAATGTCTGGGTTGGAAAGGACCTCTAGAGGTCATCTAGTCCAACCCCTCTGCTGAGAGCAGGGACATCCTCAACTAGAGCAGGTTGCTCAGAGC
>JANHFX010015397.1:33318-50824 GCA_027560015.1 Chloroceryle amazona | reverse complement strand
CTCCACCACTCTCATGGTAAAGAACTTCCTCCTTATTTCTAATCTAAATCCACTCCTTTCTAATTTAAAACCATTGCTCCTCCTCCTTTCACTACAGACCTTTGTAAACAGGCCCTCTCCAGTCTTTTTGTAAGGTCCCTTCAGGTACTGGAAGTTCGCTGTTAGGTCTCCCGGAGCCTTCTCTTCTCCAGGCTGAACAACCCCAGCTCCCTCAGCCTGTCCTCACAGAAGAGGTGCTCCAGCCCCTGATTATCTTTGTGGCCCTCCTCTGGACTTGCCCCATCAGGTCCACATCCTTTCTGTCCATGTGCTGAGGGCTCCAGAGCTGGATGCAGTATTCCAGGTGAGGTCTGATCAAAGCAGAGTAGATTGGTAGAGTCACCTCTCTCAATCTGCTGGCTGCAGTTCTTTTGATGAAGCCCAGGATAGGATTGGCCTTCTGTGCTGCAAGCACACACTGGCTCCTCATATCCATCTTCTTGTCTCTCAGCACCCCCAAGTCCTTTTCTGGAGGGCTGCTCTCTCTCACCTCCTCCCCCAGCCTGTGTTGATAGTGGGGATTGTTCTGGCCCAGGTGCAGGACCCTGCACTTGCTCTTGGTGAACCTCATGAGGTTCACCTGGGCCCACCTCTCCAGCTTGTTTAGGTCCTTCTGGATGACATCCTGCCCCTCTAGTGTATTGACAGCACCACTCAGCTTGGTGTCATCTCCAAACATGCTGATGGTGCACTTGATCCTGCTGTCTATGTCATTGATAAAAATGTTAAACATTACAGGTCCCAGGACAGACCCCTGAGGGACACCACTTGTCACTGCTCTCCGTCTGGACTTTGAGCCATTGACCACTACCCTCTGGATGTGGCCATACAGCCAATTCCTTATCCACTGAACAATCCATCCATCTATCCGTATCTCTCCAACTTGGTGAGTAGGATGTTGCGGGAACTGTGTCAAAGGCCTTGCAGAAGTCCAGATAGATCACATCCATAGTTCATCTGTTGTCCACTGATGCAGTCACTCTGTCATAGAAAGCCACTTGGTTTGTCAGGCAGGATTTCCCCTTAGTGAAGCCATGCTGGCTGTCCTTGATCACGTCCCTGTCCTCCATGTGCCTTATCAGGCCTTCTAGAAGAATCTAGGAAACATAGAGGGCACCACCTCCACCCCCCCTTCCCCTCCTGTCCCTTCTGAATAGCTTGTAGCCATCGATAGCCACACTCCAGTCAGAGGATTTGCCCCACCAGGTTTCAGTAATGGCCACTATGTCATAGCCTTCCAGCAGCACAGTAGCTTCCAGCTCTTCCCATTTGTTGCCCATGCTGCGTGCGTTTGTGTAGAGGCTCTTCAGCTTCCCTTTCCAGGGAAACACCCATTAATTCCCTTGAGGTGTTTCCCTGATGTTTCCCTGTTGGCTGTTACTATCACAGGAGCCCCTGCCTCATCTCTGTGAGACTTTGGCTGTGCTGCTGTGTCCCTAGCATGCTGCAGGGTAATGAGCTGAAGTTCCTTACTAGCCCCCCATCTCTCCAACCCTGGCGTGTCATCCCTCACCTTGTGACACGAAGGCCTGATGGTATCATTATCCCCCTCCTCCTTCACATCTACTTGATCACTCCCAGGTTCTACTGTGAGTCCAAGCTCACTGATAGCTCTTGCATCTTCCCCATCACATGGCTCATTGTCTCCTACTTCCCTTGAAATAGTAGTGGAGGTGGCACACTGCCCCACAAACATCCCAGACCTGTTTCCAGCAAGCCTCATTTTTTCCCTTTCCCCCTTTGAATCTAGTTTAAAGCTTTAAAGCTCAGTCAATGAGCTTTAGATAAACCCTCTGATAGATAAACCCTCTGATCATCCATGTCAAGCTGTTGCTCTGAACCATCCTTCATTGGTCACTCCTCATTGACAGAACTCACAAAAAACAGATTTGTACCCTAACAGAGTCATGGTATTAAGGTAAGGAAGTGAAACTATGCCTGAAGACATCATCCAAGTAAATTAACACCTACGGTACTTTCCTTTAGACATAAATCAAATACTGGTTTGGGGAAAACTAGGGGAAGTAATGAGTAAGATGAGAAATAGCAAAGAAACCATCAAATGACTTATACCAAAGGTTAAACCTGCTGCTCTAAAGTGTGAGAATCACAACAATTGTCCATAAATCAGCAGATGCAAATGTAAGGTGCAATTATATAGATTGTCAAAAACCTTTTTTGAAACACACTTTATAATAGAGTGTTTTTAACTACCCTAAAGATGCTAACACCTGATTACAAGGAGGCCAGACCCTTACTGGATTTCATAAATCACTTTATTTTTTTTCTTACTGCTCTGGGCACATAGCATATAATTTACCCTATTATTATGACTCCAGTCTCTCTTAGATGTATGGAACAGGTTATATTTTTCATGTCATATGTAGAAGAATAGATTCCTCTTTTACATAAGGATTCCACAGATACCAATCTTATTCCCCATGCTGATACAATTCAGGAAACTATACACACACTAGCTGATACTGAAAAGTTCACACACGCTTATTTATATAGACCGCTGCACAGCATGGCTCAAGGTACTGCAGTTGTTTTTTCCAGGCAGCTCCTCTAGTGAGATTAACACATCTTTTGTTGTAATGGATAAATACCTAATTGTTGGCTGCATATATAATGCAATAAAATTAAATGAAAGGAGAAAATGAAGGTGTACACTGCTTACTTATTAGCTTCCAGAGAAGGAAGGTGGTTTTTACAGCTGTAAAAATCTGTTGAGTACTTTTAATTTCAGACAACAGGACTTAACACCTGTTAACTTAGTTGCCTTAATGCACTGCCAGAATGCTAATTGTAAATCAGTAAAGGCAGGGAAAGAAAACGTTTATATTTTGTAATCTTGAAAATGTTGAATGTACTCCAGCTTTTGGCTTTTTGCATGTAAGTGTATAGCTCTAGCAATGCAAGCAACTACAATGATCCTGGATTGGGCCTTGCAAAATCTGCTATAGTGAGAAGTGTCACTGTCTCTGGAAGCGGGGTTGGAACTAGATGGTCTTTAAGTTTCCTGCCAATCCAAACTATTACATGATTCTATGATAAAATACTGTATTTTGAATGTTGGAAAGCCTGTGGAAGAATTTAATGAAGTCATTTTTAAATGAGATAAAAAGAACATTTAAAAAGTATATGAAGTAACCTTTTACTCAAAATCCTATAATGCTAAAGAAAAGCTGTTATTTATAAACTTTTTGAACAAAATTCTTTGGGGGAACTCAGAATATACTTGATGAACACCTGGACATTAAATATACAACTTGTCAGATCTACATTAAGATTTCAGATGCCTTACTATTTGACATGTTTATTTCATAAGCTTCTTCAACAAAGCAAAATAGCATAATAATACTTACTATATGCTACATACTACATTGCATGTATTCTATTAAACACTCATTTATTGAAGTATATGAAATCACAGAATTGTAGTTTATAGTGACAATGACATTCAGGAACAGTCATGTCACAAAGAGGAAGGCATACAGTACATATAAATTAATGTGCTATGTAGGAGGAATATAAATTAATTGCAAACGAATCTTAAAGGTTAATGAACCACATTTTCCCCATATTAAATACTAATTTCAAGAACTGTATTTAGACTTGATCATAAATGGGAACTGATGAGGAAATGCTTTGCTTAAACTTGTTGCTTTTACAAACATCCAGTTTTCTGCAGTGTTCAGGAAGTATTCTCAATAATTTAAAGAACTGAACATCAGTACATACAAAAAGCATTTGACTGGCAAGCCACAACAAAAGAAATTTATAATAGACCTGCAATCTCTAGACATTCATCCTCTGATGGAGTAAAATACATTTTGTAAAATTGAAACCTCAGATATGGAACCAAGAAATATTTGCTAAGCTTCACTCCTCTATTCCAACACTTTTTCTTGCATTTCACTTCTCATTTGTATCTTTGCTACAGGAATCTTTTTCTCACACCCTATATTTAATTTCTCTAACAAGCAAATCATATTATACCAATAAAAGTACAAACATCACAATGAATTCCAATGCAAACATTAGAAAGCACCTTTGCTACTAATTTTCAAATAAAGTTTCAAAAACTGCTAAAAAAAGAAAAAAAAAAGTGTGAAAACCTATTATATGCACAACCAGGAACAAATCTAAGAATTTGTGTCTGCAGGGAAATACATCTGGGAACAAGGAGAACATCAAATCTCAGAGTTACTCTGTAATAGCTGGCCCACTCCTCTACACCAATTTACTTCCTAAATCCTTAAGCATGTAACTTTTATATGATTATTTCTGTCACACTAATACAGTGTTCATTGTATAACATTGGAAGTTACATACACTACTAGTGAAAATATACGGTGACTGGTGGAGCAGGCAACTACCAGTCAGATTTTCCTTATCATGAAGTCAAAATGGACATCAGCTTAAATATTCCCTGTGTCAGTGACTGAGATTCTGGCAGCCTCTGTTTTGCCATTTGAAAAAGACAAAAATACACAGAATTACTTATTTCGTTGCTGAAAATTGATGGGGTTCTTGTATGAAGACCAAGCTACATTCTAAGAACAAACTACCATTGCTGCCAGCATTGTATGTGAGAGCTGTAAATCTTGATATACTCAATTATTTGTCTTCCTTTCTTTGCTATAAAATGTAGCATTTTGCTATTTCTAAAGCCTTAATGTAAGGTTTAATGCCCAGGTTTAATTCAGCATTATGAAACTGTAGCATGAGTCTAATTTTAAATTGTTCACCCATTCTTAGTTTTATTTTTATTTTATATCTATCCTCTGCTTTGGTTTGTTGATGTGTGCATCCTTTTAATGAAAATACAAAATTCATAATTATTTATTTCATTATGTATTCGCTGTTCACTGTATTTGGTGAGCTTGCAATACTTTGGTGAGTACAAATACTGAAGTTATCCCTACACCTGAGAGCAAAGATGTTATTTGATTGAACAGATTTACAGTCTGTGTTCTAAAGTTTTGAAATTACTGTTTCCCAACTTTTTCACCAAAGATAGCAAAGGCAATAAAAGGCATATGCATCTGCTGTTTTACAACGAGGCATGGTTTTCATCTTCTTTACTCACCTAACCCTCTATCTAAAAAGTCAGAATAGGCAATGAAATAAAAAACATTTAAGTAATTGTGGTTCTGAATGGATGTAATATCTCCTTTTTAACATGTCTGGTATAATGTTGTTCTGTATTTTAAACTTAGACTTTGAAGAGATGCTGCAAAAGAAGCATACTCAAATTATTCCTATGTCTTTGAAGGCTGAGACTGAGAGGAGGATGGTCCAGATCTAGAACAATTAAGAAATAGGAATAAATAACATGTAAAAGTTATTTGTTGTCATCTTACACGTGCGTATCTCATTCATAATTAGTAGAACTGCACAGATGCACAAAAGTTAAACTGAATGACCAGAAGATGGATCACAATAATTTGATAGATTGTGAACCGATTTTGCAGGTGGGTAACAAGAAAATTGATGATTTCCAGTTGCTAAGTGTCACCAGCTTCCTTTGTCAGAATCACAGAACATATTCAGCTCAGGTGAGGGAGACAGACAGCAGAGAGACAGAGGCAGCGTTCTGCTACCAGCTGACCCCAAACAAAGCTGTGTTTTACTACCTGCTAGTTATGGATCATGAGTTGGTTGGATAGTTTTATCCAGAGGGTAGTAGTCAATGGCTCAATGTCCAGAGGGAGATTAGTGAAAAGTGGGGTATCTCAGGCATCTGTACTGGGACCAGTGCTTTTAAATAACTTCATCAATGACAGAGAGAGTGGGATCAAGTGCACCCCCTGTAAATTTGCAGATGACACCAAGTTCAGTGTTGCAGTTGTGACATGCCTAAGGGATGTGACTGGATGCCATCCAGAGGGACCTAGACAAGCTTGAGAAGTGGGCCCATGTGAACCTTATGAGGTTCAGTAAGGCCTAGAGCAAGGTCCTGCACCCAGGTCAGGGCAATGCTTAGTGTCAATACAGTCTGGGGGATGATGGGATTGAGAGCCGCCCTGAGGATGATGGCAATATTTCTTTGAGATGTCCTATAATTAGTTGATGCCAAGACCTTTATCTGTCTTCTCCTTGTGAAAGAACATACGTCTGAGTTAGAAAGCATCATTTTAAAAAGGCATTATTCTATTGTAAGAGCAAAAAAGATCAAAAAATTTGTACCTCCCTCCTACTCCCTTTCGTAAAATTCAATTCATAGAATTATATATCATTTAAGTTAGAAAAGACCTTTAAGATCATCAAGTCCAATCATAAACCTAACACTGCCAAGTCTACCACTAAACCATGTCCCTAAACACATCTACACAACTTTCAAATACCTCCAGGGGTGGTGACTCAACCACTTCCCTGAGTACCCTGTTCCAATGCTTCACAATCCTTGTAGTGAAGAAATTTCACTGGTACTCTCATTTCATTTACCTGTTCTGTTCATTCTTATTTATTTGTATTCATACTCTTAAGCCCATTCTTAACTTTACAGTTAATTTTTTTAAAAATTTTTAATCTACTCGATGGAATTAACTTAGTTATTGAATTTTTATTTTTTTTAATTAGAGCATCACTTCTTAGAAGAAAAGCATACACTAAGATTTTAAAGATCAGTAGTGAAGAATCTTTCACTCATAGCAAACCCTGACAAACTATCACATCCTACTTTATATTTCCAAACTATTAATTGTTCTCAGTTCTACCTAACACAACCAAATCAGTTCTGCATTTTCATTTCTTTCAAATTGCTACCCTTAACAGTATCAGAAACCAGTCTTTTCTGAAGCCTCCTTTGCTCTACTCAACCAACACAGTATAAGGATGAAAACTGTACCTTAGCTTCCTTTCCTTGGCAACCAATAAACCCATTTTTCAAATTGCTACAGTGAAAACCCATCAATATTCACTTAGAAAACATTAATATCTCTGGTTCTGAGGTTTCAAGGAGTTTCTCAGCAGTACCTTTTCAAAAACATTCAGACTCATTCATGATGGAACATTTCTCCAGATTGCCATGGTATTAGAATACTAGATACTTTAATCATCATTTCTAGTTTTCTTCTTATTTCCTCCTTTTAATTTTTCAATTACTAATGTTACTCATTAGTAAAAATGGTAACTACTAAACTTTCCTCCAAAAATGAAAGAAAATAAATCCAACGTTTTCCAAGAGTAGCCAAAATATATATAGCCAATTTGATGTGTAGAAACAGCTTTCCTGTTAAAGGGTGAATTAACAGAAACCAATTACTACAGGGTAGTTCAGGTAGCTAGAAGTGAGATCTGTGGCTGGTTAACTGCTCGGTTTGATATCTGATATTAGACCCATTAAAGAAATGTATGCCTAGATCACAGAAGTCAAAAGTTTTACCTGAGCCCTCATGGCCCAAAATGGTAACCGGAGATAACATTCACAGCTATCAATCCAGAGCAAAATCTCTTAATGAAGCTGCCACCACAGTTTTTTTCTCTTCCCAAGGATGAGACAGTTATTGCTAGCAAATTATTATTACATGCACACACACACATACATACAGCTAACAATATGTACATATATCTACTTGTCAACTACTATCAGATATTAATGATAAATTATTAGTGACACTATACAATTAGGAAATAGAAGAACATGAAATAAAAGTTGTTCTTCCCCTCTGCCACATATTCATAGCCCACTTTGCTAACGTTTTGGCAAATACTGAATGTCTTTTCATCTCAGTTGAAGTGAATGGAACATACACTGAGTGGTTCTCTGCTGTACAGGGGCCTTTCCCACATTATTTCAAAGAGAATGGGAGGACAGACTTCATGTCCAGTAAGGATCCACTGTCATCCATGTCTTGCTGATGAATTTTACAATGCCAGTGCAGTTCATTAAGCCAAATCACATGATATAGCAATTTTGAGGGCATTGTTAGCCAATTCCTTACAGAGAAGCTAAAACAGTGGTGTTGCAGCTATTTCTTGTTCAATTTTCAAGTTTATTAATCTTCATGATTTAAAAATATGCACTTCAAGGAGCACCTCTGGTGTTTACGTATTTCAATTTACTGTATTAATTGATAACTATGGTTAGAGCTGTGCTGTGAGAAATAAGATAAAATGGTTTGACTTAAAGCAAAATTAATTCAAAGCCATATATTACCTTAGCCAGATGAGTATTGATCCATTTTGTGAAAGTCCTTTTCTGCACTGACTCTTGTTCATCTGAAAAAAAAAAAGGAAACCAGTTTGATTAGACACTGCTGAATAATTTTTGGTTTATATGACAGCAGAGTAGTATTGCCTATTGACAACAAATGCATTTTGCTCTTTCCAGAAATACCACTACATTTTATTGAGACAGATAATTTTGCAGATAAATTCTTCATATTCTTACAGTAACTCTCTGACACTTGATTATTTGAAGAGTTTCACAGTAAAGTTAAGTTTCAATGAGTCAATGACCAGTATGGCACTATTTCAAACCTGAATGCCAAGACAAATTTAACTTCTAAGTCCATACAATATTTACCCACAGTTTGAGTACCTTGAACTTCTCTAACTTTTTTAACTAGAATTCACATCTCTTGACAGTCGAGTTGCTTTTATGTAGGTAGTCAGATGGGGACATAGGAAAAAATATTCTTTGCACGCATATTTGAAAATGTTTAGACTTGAAATTGTATTATCAAGATTATTTATCCTCTGGGAGATCTTGCCAGGGAGGAGCCATTAGCTAGTTGAAGCAGTTTCTATACTGCTACCTCCCTCAGTCCTGGCTTGAAGAACTTGCCTGATTTATAGTGAATTTCACTAATTCCCAAATACTCCCTTAAGGACTGTTGCCAGCTGCATAGACAAAAATAGCTTCTGAATGAGCTCTTCCAACCTCAGCAGCCCAGGTCATGGCTGCAGAGGAAAGAGAATCACAGCATCATAACCAATCCATGAAGTCCTGTCTCTTGCTTGTGGGGAATCAGTCTTGACATGTGGAATAATTTCACAACAGGGGAATTCAGGTATTTATGTTGGAGATTAAAAAAAAATAAAATAAAAGGAAAACCTATTTCACGGAAAACCACATCATGTTATTACCGTCATCAGTTCTCAATGAGCACCTTTATTTCTCTACAGAATATCAGATAAATAGAATTGATTTTAAATATTTACTTTTTATAAGAAGACATGCAAGAAACAAAACCTAGAGATGGAAAATTTGATTTCAGTTACTGCCTTTGCTGTTGACTTGTGCAGCACTGACTGGTGATTTGATCTCCTTCACTTCTTTAAAAAAAAAAATTAAAAAATTATATTATTTAATCCCTCTTAAAGTTCTGAAATTGACAACTACCAAGTTTGATACTCTACTAATAGTAAGGTCCCCTAATTTACACACATGCAATGTTGCTCCGCAATGAGGGTACATAAAGATGCAAATTGAAACACAAAATTCATCAGCCAAAATGGTATCTTCAGTGTGATAATGATGGCTCCCTGACCACATAACGAGATCCCAAAAAGTGTCTGCATTGTGAGTCAAGGATATTTCCTTTACATATAAATAATATCTCACATATAGAAGTACCAGAGAAAAAGAGATACTCTCCAGCATCTATTGTTAGATTACCATTTCTACAAAAATAATTTTGCATTTCTATTATCCTTTTCTTTGATTTCATTGGGCAGTTTGTCTTACATCATTTCTAAAACATTCTTTACATTCTCAGAATCTACTTGTTAAACTGACAGGCAAGTTATGGAAAGTATCACTTGAAATACTGCATCATGGTTCATCCAACACTGGCTATTTTTGGCAGGGGGTGTCTTGACTTTATATGTGACAATTTTTTCTACATTCTGGAAAACAGACTTCTTACCATATGGTTTCTAAGCATGAGCAAAATGTTTCCCTTGTGACATATAGTAAATGTCAGCTGTGTTCTGACAAGCAATTACCTATGACAAATACAATACAGGTATCCCAAATAATTTCAGTGGAAACATCTGCACACGTGAACTGGGTTGCATGTGAGTAGGTGTGGAGATGGAGACCATGCATGCACAGAATCATTCCAGCTCTGCTTTCATTCACACCTCTGTAACTTAAAATACCCCAGCAATGCTGGCACGACAATGGCATGCCAAAAGAAAAGAACTGGGCCTTTAGAAGTCAAATTTCCAATTAAAGAAATGAGTTCAAATTATTTCTTAATTTGTAGTTCCAGTGCATCTTGGTGATTTAAGAAACAACCTTCTGACAATAACCGGAAATCAGAGAGAAGCAGCTCCCAGCTTCTAAATGTTTACCAGCAGAAGACATACTTTGTCGTATCAACAGCAGAAATAGCCTTTCAAAATAATCTCTTTTAAGGGAATATACATGAGCAATGCATTTTTTATGAGCCCAAGAGCAAATATTAATAATAAAGGTTCCTTTTTTTAGCATTTATTTTATATAGGCTTAAAAGGAACAGATTTTAGCACTGCGATACCTATGACTGACAATAATACAAGTAGTGCATTGATTTTACAGATTCCATTATAAATATGCTTTTTATAAATTTACCTGGATGCAAATGTGTTATTTTCATTAAACTCATGTAATTTCTCCCTAGAGGTACTGTTTATCTATACCCCCAAGATGCATGTGTCGTACAGTTTCTCATGCTCTCCCCACTTCCAAGGACTGTAAGCTACTTATTTGCACCACTTACCCTGCCCGTACTGAAAGAACCCAGGACGAAGATTTAATGATGCAACATTTCTGCCACCAGCACCTTTGTAGCGAGCCATAATCACTGCTGCTGCTGCTCCCGTGGCTGTGACTGCTGCTCCTGTCTTGTGTAGGGTGCAGTGTTTCTTTAGAATACAGCCAGAAATAATTTTTCAAGAAGAATCTGAATTTTTTTTTTCCTTCACTGGAAATGCAGGCCTCTTACACAAATCCCTCCACCTGCTCTTATCAGAGAATTCACATAAAGCCAAACCTTAAAAACATCTTTATATAGTCTTGCAGAGATGCAACAGCCAGACAAAGCCAGCTGTATTGGAAGTAGCAGTTCTGCTGGTCTCACTGCCATCATCTTTCTCCACTGTTTCCCCGTGGAAAGATTGTGTTATCTGAGCACCAGCCAATCGACTAGCAGAAATCTCTGATGTCAAGAGCCTGAATAATTCATCCAGGGACTGGGACAACCCAGCTACACTACCGATATCCTAAAGCAGCAAGATGTGTGTCTGCAAAAAGCAGTGCAGTCTTCTTACCAGTGCTTTTGTAACAATATACTGCTCAGTAAGCATAAAAATGCCTGAACAGCATAGCCCTTCTCTAGGTTGTCATACGTATAAAGGAAAGAAGCTTTTAAAAGCATCCACTTGGGTCAATCACTGCATACTCTATTTAGACATGGATGTCCCTCAGCTTTGCAACTGAAACAGTGAAGTGGAAGAACAGCAAGCAATGAATTTGAACAGACATGTAGACCACTTAGACTTTAATAATATATTTGAACTGCTGTACAAAAAGGAATGAAACATATGTAAGGATGCACAGAATTTTTGGAGTGCATTTATATTAGCCTGAAACATACTGCAATTTATGATAATATGTAGTACTTTGTATTTCATTAAGTCAGAGCACTAGAGTATTTGAACAGTTTTGTTTTGCTCTGGTAAAATGAAGGCAGTTATGAAACATTATGTGTGGAAATTTGTATGTTGTTCACCCACAGGGGCCAACAGAGTACTATACACAATTGAAATGAGAAAAAAAGGCCCATTTTTATTATGCCAATACAGTAAATGCATCATTATAGAGGTCCAATTCAAATTTCTGTTTTTTTTTGTAAAACACAATGACTCTGGCAAGATCATTCTGCATCTGAAAGAAATGTTGCAAGAAATTTGGGTTTTTTTTAATCAAATGTATTCTTTTAATTGGCTGGAAATTCCTTCATACTTTTACAAACATTTTCTCTACTAAAGCATCACTAACACTGCATTTTTAGGTCGATCAGGAAAAAAAAACAACAAATGTCATTTATTGTATTTACTTAAAGACATTTAGCACAAATTATTTTGAAAGATGAGCAAACCCAACCATGTATCTTCAGGCAGTTATGAATATGATGATGAAAAATTGATCATGCATGCATATTATAATGACTAGTATAATGTATATCGTATACATATATATCTCAAGAGACAGAGAGTAGTGTCATACTTTCTAGCAGAAGTTTTCTAGAAACAGGATTCCTAAGTAGCACAGCCCCTGCTTGCTGGCTGTGTCAGCAGTCCCCCTTCAGCTGCAGAGCTCTGTGGGCCACAGGTGTGTGCTGTTCAGCAGAAGATAGTGCATCAAGCACATTTCGCTTAGGGGCTTGGGGATCAGATGATGAGTGACTGCAGTGCAAGGCTGCAAATACAAGGTTCTGCTGCAAGGCAACACAAGGACGAGTCTCATGCACAGAGTGAGAGACCCAACAGAGCCAAGCTCACACATGTTTAATAAAAGCATCTTGATTGACTCATAGTGACCTGATATTGTAGAGATTTGTTTTGTCTCATGCTTTAGTGAAATTCATTTCAAGTTGCTTACAGCTCCTCATTTTCGGCATCCTTTTTTTTTTCTTTCATCATTTTTGCTAGTTCTGTCCTAAAAACAACCAAACAATTTCCTATTTTTTCTCTTCCAGGTCTTTGCAGCCTTTAGGAATACTGCTAAAATAACTTGGAAGTGCAGAAGGATGTGCCAAACCACCTGCAATGTTTCAAGATGTCACTTGATAACATGACAAAACACAGAAAGTGGCAAACAAGTACCCCACTGGGAAAGTTTGATTGCTTAGCAGTTTGGCCTAAGTCCTCTGAAGTTAATTTCCATCTTCATTATGGACATTCTTAACTTAAAACAGCTGCAGAAAAGCTTGCAAGTTAAAGAGGTAATATGGAGACTTTATTTATGAAAAGGAGGAATGTTTTAAGCTACATAGTTCAATCAACACACATAACAGATGGATTACCCCATTCAGGAGTACTGAACAGAGTCAATGCAGGTTCATTTCTTTAGGTCTCTAGTTAATGTTGGGTTTTTTTTACAGGACAATCACAGGACAGTTTTGCTTTTTTAGAAAACAACAAACAAGCAGAAAAACCTTTGGTGGTCTCTCTAAAGCTAATATATTGTTTGTAAGTTTCTAAGTTTTATGTTAACATTACACTTTAGGAAGAAAAAAAAAAAAAGATGAGGGAGCTATGGGCACTGGGAACAGGCGGTGCAGGGCAGTGGACAACAAAACTTAGCCATACTGATCCAAAGAATGGGAATATATTTTTTAATGCCTCATGCATTTACGACTTCTCTGTTTTTTATATTTTGAGGAGAAAGGATTCATCAAAGTGGGGGGTTTGGATGTATGTCTCTATTGAATGTATTTTATTGGAGACAGTGAGACAGTCCCACTAACAGATCTGTAATCTAAATTTCCAAGCTTTGAGACCTAGGAGCACAAGGCAGCCATAGCCGGCTCCACCCCTGATCACCAGTCTGCTCTGTATCAGTTTCTGCAGAAAGGAAATCCATGCACAAAGGCAACCAGCCCTGCTTGGCCAAAACCCTGCTGGCGAAAATTATGAACCCCAGAGAGCTGATCTTCATACCAGCATATACCATTGCTCAGACTAGAGGTAACCTTAGTACAGTGGTCTGGGGGCCAAAGGTGTTAAGTCATTTGGAAGAGTGGAAGTAGTGACAGGAAACTGAAGTGTGGAGCAGCAGCATCACAGCTGCAGAAACACCCCATGCTCTGCAGCGTGCTGCTGGACAGCAATTGGCATGCGGCTCAGAACTTTCTGCTGTTACTGTCTCAAATGTATTTACAAAACATATTTTGATTTTACACATTTCTTAATTACTCCATTCCTAAGACAGAGAAGTTGTCTATTCAGCCACTAGTTAGAATTTATATATAAAATGATTCCATTTATCGTCCGAAGAAACTTACATTTAAGAAAATAACCTGAGTATAATAAAATACAAACCAAGTAATGTCTCTTATTTTGTTCTTAGGTAATTTAATCTTATACCACCACATTCACCATTCAGTCTCTCTGGAAGCACTTGCTGCAGCCTGTGCAAGCAATTTAAATTTTTGAAACCTGGAAACCCCAAAGTTCATCCAGCACCACTGAGTATGTGTTTTAACTCAGGATGTGGGCTCCATCTCACAGCAGCATTTAGGCTGTCACAGAATATGTTTATACTGTTAGACTTGGGAGACTTCCAGTCCTCAAATCTAATGTCATGCCCTATTGTGCCCTGCCCATATTCACATATGCACATGTCAAATGTTCCTGCTCCATCCAGACTCACGCTATCTCTCACTTTCCTGTGCTCTGGTTTTCACAGGAAGGAACAGAGCATGAGCAGAGCAGAGTGCACTGATACAATCTTGATCCTTAGAAGCCAGGACACCGTCCAGGCATAACTATACTGCCTGTAACTGCTCTTCATGTTGATCAGAAGGGCTTCCCTTAGCATTTGGAGAAATGAATAAGAACAGTTCTATTTCTGATTGATTCACAGTGAATTGGAATATATGCCCAATATGGCATTTTTTATGACTTTGTGAATCTTTCCCATGCTCAGTCCTTGCAGCTCACTTGCTCTTATTTTGTGTTTTCAGTGACTAAAAAAAAGAACTGTAATTAAATGGTTATTCTCCATACTTTGCCTAAATGGGCTGCATTTCATTCTTCAGGTGTAGAAAAATAATGTATTCAGAACTCATCAATTAACGTATTTGCATTTTATGTTTACTCATTTCTGCCTGTACTGCTGCACTACTGTTATTCCCATAATCTTCATTAACTGTTGTTGTAATCTCCATGTGGCTGTAGATATATTACTCACTGCCATAGTAGCTGCAGTCAATTGAATACAGTCAGAAATTAAAAGAACACATCTCAGAAGATCATTATGAGCTCATTTAAATCATATCTTGAAGAAAATACTAACTAAAATTAGGATACTCAGCATTTGAGAAGATTATGTGCAATGCCTTCAGTGCCTTCTGAAAGATTCAGGTTTTGCTGCTTTACAGGTCTACAGGTTTACAGGTTATTCACCAGTCCAGCAAGGGTGACAGTGAATGTAGTATTTATACACACATATCTTTTCCTGGGCCAATGCACAAGATGGAAAGAGCCTGATAAAACTGGTCAGAATGAACTTGTCATTTGTTATTTTAGTTACTTATTTTCCTTAATTGCATACTTTAAGAGATCGTTTAGATGATGACAAATCAGCTAGAAATATAGAAAATCCAGGGAAGTTCATTAATAAATCATAGCATCATAGAATGGTTTGGGTTGGGAAGGACCTTAGAGATCATCTAGTTCCAAACCCCACTGCCATGGGCAGGGATACCTTCCACTAGACCAGGCTGCTCAAAGCCCCATCCAACCCAGCTTTGAACACTTCCAGGGAGGGGGAATATTTTTCTACATTGCAGTCAAATTTCAATCCATCCATGCTAATAAACATACACACCAGTTTAAGAATGTTTTTACATAAAGACTTAAAGATTTAAAGACACAGATTAAAAAATCATTCTCTTGCCTGCGTCTACTTTGTATCTCTACTCTATATACTACAGTAGCATCTTCAATGACCATAATACAAAAAAAAATAAAATAAAAAAATAAAAAAAAAGGTCTCGACAAATATTTGTCTTTCAGTCTGCTGCAGTTCTGCACTTGGCATCATGTTGCCATTTACACATTTTTCAGCAGTTCTGTCCATTGACATGAAAAGCTTGTGTGTACTAACCTCTGTGTGTTGTTGGCCCACTCCTCTAGAGGTTTTTTTTAAGTCAGATTGAACAAAACATGTGTTATTGAAAATAAATTTATTTTTTAAGAGAAGTCTTAAAGACAAGCAGTTCTCACATTAAATCATTTAAAAGGTCTCTAAAAATGTTTAAATCTATCCAGAGTACTACCTCTATGTCTTTGTATCAAATTATCTTTGTCAGTTAAGGCTTTAAGTAGTCATTCTACAGTTAAGATACAGATATATTTAACATGTAGTTATACAAAAATATCTATGAGCTCAGACTGAAGGTAGCATATGTCTGAAAGTTGAAAGAATAGGCTCCAATTCCATCTTTCACTTAGTGTATGGCACTTAAACCAGCTCCTAAAACAATGGAATATTTTGTTTTCCTGAAGCAAACTGTCGGGTAGTCAAGCTACTGTAGCAGTTGTCACTGATTTTCAGTAGTTTTTCTAGTATTATATTACACTGATAGGGCTGTTCACATTAAGCACTACAACCTGGAAAGTCTTTATGCAAATATATCTGAATCTGAATGCTTAATGTTTCCATGTAATAAGGCACAGAAACTTAAATACACTGCACCAAATACACCACATGGAGCAAATCTCTGCAATGGTATGATTACTATTTTTCTATGCCTATAGTGATTTCAATAGCCTTAAAAGCAGTGAAGAAAATTTGACACCAACTTGGAAGAGCTCACCATCTACTGAAGTAAAACTAGTGGATACATACGAGACACATGCTGTCCAAGAGATTAAATCAGAATCTAGGGATGTAGCATCTGAAACTTAGACATAAATATGTGCAGAAAATCAAAATATACATGATGACTGTCTTACAGAAAAGACATTCTGCAATCAGTTCTCCATTCTATTTATGCCTAAAATCAATGAAATGACAATGGTTTACTAAAGTTTAACAAAAATGTAGATTCTTCTATTTATTTTCTTGAAAGTAAGGGCAGTTTTACTATTGAGATAATTTTTACTATAGTAACACATTGTAGATACAAAGTCTACCTAAGGGAAAGAGTGCACTTACTATTTTTGAATGCTTAGAGGCATGATAATTTTAAGTACATTTAGAATTAATTTATTATTTATGTACATATTCAGCTATTTTCAACTGAATAGGTTCAGTGGCAGAGCTAAATTAAAGGCCTAAGCACATTAAGGAAGGCTACAGAGGACGAGGCCTTGTCTTCACAAGAAGCCACATGGAGAACACATGGGAAAAAGCTGCGCAGGGAGAGGTTTCATCTTGATATAATAAGTAAGTTTTTCATAGCGAGAACAATCATTCAATGCAACAAGTTATTCAGGGATGTGGTAGAGTCCCCATCACTGGAGGTTTTCAAGATGGCAGTGGACAGGATGCTAGGATCATCATGGATCCTCATCTAGGATCCCTTCCCCCCAAAAGGTTAGACCAGATGATCTTCCAAGGACTATTTTAGCTTGGCGTGTTCTTTGGCTCTGATTTTCACAGTATCACACAGTATCAGGGGTTGGAAGGGACCTTGGAGATCTTCGAGTCCAACCCCCTGGCCAGAGCAGGATCATACAATCTAGCACAGGTCACACAGGAATGCATCCAGGCGGGTTTTGAAAATCTCCAGAGAAG